>PVIH01000367.1:0-28520 GCA_004025045.1 Sigmodon hispidus | reverse complement strand
CTGATTCTCAATTTTCTCAGAAACTGCCATATTACATTCCAAAGTGGCTGAACAAGCTTACACTCCCACCAAAAATGGAGGAGTGTTCCCCTTGCTCCGCATCCTCTCCAACATAGGCTGTCATCTGTGCCTTTTATGTTAGCCAATCTAACAGGTGTTAGGTGGTATCTCAAAGTTGTTTTGATTTGCATTTCTCTGATGGCTAAAAATGATGAGCACTTTTTCAGGTGCCTTTCAGCCATTCATAGTTCCTCTGCTGAGAATTCCCTTTTTAGATCTGTACCCCATTTTTTGATTGAGTTATTCAAGGTTTTGGGCTCTAGATTCTTGAGCTCTTTATATATCTTAGAGATCAGTCCTCTATCACTTGTAGGGTTGGTGAAAATCTTTTCCTATTCTGTAGGCTGTCGTTTTGTCCTATTGACAGTGTCCTTGGTTTTGCAGAGCTTCCTAGCTTCAGGAGATCTTACTTATTGATTGTTGTTCTTAGTGTCTGTGCCACTGGTGTTATATTTAGGAAGTGGTCACCTGTGCCAATTCGTAGAAGTGTATTTCCCACTTTCTTTTCTATCAAGTTCAAAGTGGCTGGGTTTAAATTGAGGTCTTTGGTCCACTTGCATTTGAGTTTTGTGCAGGGTGACAGGCTCAGATCTATTTGCATTTTTCTACACACTTCCATCCAGCTATGCCAACACCATTTGTTAAACATACTATCTTTTTTCCATTGAATGTTTTTGGCCTCTTTGTCAAATATCAGGTGTTCGTAGGTTTTTGGGTTAATGTCTGGATCCTCAATTCTATTCCATTGGTCCACAAGTCTGTTTTTATGCCAGTACCAGGCTGTTTTTATTACTGTAGCTCTATAGTATAGCTTGAAGTCAGGGATGGTGATATCTCCTGAGGTTCTTTTATTGAGTAAAATTGTTTTGGCAATCCTGGCTTTCCTGTTATTCCAAATGAAATTGAGTATTGTTCTTTCAAGGTCCAAAAAACATTGTGTTGGGATTTTGATGGGCAGTGCATTGAATCTGTTCATTGCCTTTGGTAGAATTGCCATTTTTTACCAATCCTACCAATCCAGGAACATGGGAGAGCTTTCCATTTTCTGATATCCTCAATTTCTTTCTTCAATGATTTAAAATTTTTGTCAAATAGTTCTGTTACTTCTTTGGTTATAGTTACTCCAAGGTATTTAATACTATTTGCAGCTATTATGAAGGGTAATGTTTCCCTTATTTCTTTTTCAGTTCTTCTATCTTTAGTGTATAGAAGGGCTACTGATTTCTTTGAGTTTATCTTGTATCCTGCTACATTGCTGAAGGTGTTTATCAGCTGTAGCAGTTCCTTGGAAGAATTTTGTGGGTCACTTATGTATACAATCATATCATCTGCAAATAGAGATAGCTTCACTTCTTCTTTTCCAATTTGTATACCCTTAATCTCTTTTTGTTCCCTTATTGCTTTAGCTAAAACTTCGAGAACTATATTGAATAGATAAGGAGAGAGAGGACATCTTTGTCTAGTTCCTGACTTTAGTGGGATTGCTTTGAGTTTTTCTCCATTAAGTTTGATACTGGCTGTAGGCTTCTTGTAAATCGCCTTTATTATATTTACGTATTCTCCCTGTATTCCTGATCTCTCCAGGGCTTTAATCATAAAGGAGTGTTGGATTTTTGTCGAAGGTTTTTTCAGCATCTAAGGATATGATCATGTGGTTTTGTTCCTTTAGGTTGTTTATATGATTGATAACATTTACAGTTTTTCGTATGTTAAACCAGCCCTGCATTTCTGGGATGAAGCCTACTTGGTCATGGTGGATGATATCTTTTATACATTGTTGTATACAGTTTGCCAAAATTTTGTTGAGAATTTTCGCATCAATATTCATGAGGGAAATTGGTCTGTAATTCTCCTTCTTTGTTGTGTCTTTGAGTGGCTTGGCTATTAGTGTAATTGTGGCCTCATAAAAGGAATTTGGCAATATTCCTTCAGTTTCTGCTGTGTGAAATAGTTTGAGGAGTAATGGTAGTAATTCTTCTTTGAATGTCTGGTAGAATTCGGCACTGAAACCATCTGGGCCAGGGCTTTTATTTTTGGGGAGGTTTTAATGACAGCTTCAATTTCCTTAAGGGTTATAGGCCTGTTTAGGTAATTAATCTGGTCTTCATTTAATTTTGGAAGATGGTGCCTGTCCAGAAAGCTGTCCATTTCTTCTAGGTTTTCCATTTTTGTGGAATACAGATTTTCAAAATATGATCTGATAATTCTCTGTATTTCCTGGGGGTCTGTTGTTATGTCCCCCTTTTCGTTTCTGATTTTGTTGATTTGAACACTCTCTCTGTTTTTTGATTAGTTTGGCTAAGGGCTTATCTATCTTGTTAACTTTCTCAAAGAACCAACTCTTAGATTCATTGATTCTTTGTATTGTTCTTTTTGTTTCAATTGTATTGATTTTAGTTCTAAGTTTGATTATTTCCTGCTGTCTACTCCTTCTAGGTGAGTTCGCTTCTAATTGTTCTAAGGCTTTCAGCTGCACTGTTAGGTCTCTAGTGTGGGATTTCTCTAGGTTTTTCATATAGGCATCTAGCACTATGAATTTTCCTCTTAAGACTTCTTTCATTGTGTCCCACAAGTTTGGATACGTTGTAGATTCATTTTCATTGAATTTTAGGAAGACTTTGATTTCTTTCTTAATTTCTTCCTTGACCCAGAGATGGTTCAGCTGAGTGATGTTTATTTTCCATGAGTTGGTAGGCTTTCTTTGGGTTTTGATGTTGTTGAACTCTAACTTTAGGCCCTGGTGGTCCGATATGTTACAAGGGATTATTTCCATTTTTTTGTATCTGTTGATTTTTGCTTTATGACCAATTATGTGGTCAATTTTCGAGAAAGTTCCATGAGGAGTTGAGAAATATGTATATTCCTTTGCCTTTGGGTGGAAGCTTCTGTAGATATCTATTAAATCCATTTGCATCATAACCTCTTTTAGACTCCTTATTTCTCTGTTGAGACTCTGTCTGGTTGATCTATCCAGGGTTGAAAGTGGGGTATTGAAGTCTTCCACTATTAGGGTTTAAGAATTGATGTGGGATTCGAGCTTTAGCAATGTTTCTTTTACATAAGTAGGTGCCCTTATATTAGGGGCATAAATATTTAAGACTGAAATCTCCTCTTGACCAATTTTTCCTGTGATGAATAAGTAGTAACCATCTTGGTCCCTTTTAATTGCTTTTAAAGTCTACTTTGTTAGATATTAGGATTGCAACCCCTGCTTGTTTCTTAGGACCATTTGACTGGAAAATCTTTTCTCAACCCTTTATTCTAAGCCTGTGTCTGTCTGTCTTTGCGGTTGAAGTGTGTTCCTTGTAGGCAACAGAAGGATGGCTTCTGTTGTTGTATCCATCTTGTTAGTGTGTGACATTTTATAGGAGAGTTGAGACCATTGATATTAAGGGAAATTAGTGACCATTGATTCATATTTCCTGCCATTTTTGGTGGTAACTTGTTTGTATTTCCTTTCTCTAGGGTATTCTTCTGTGGAATTATTGATTGTGATTTCGTGTGTGTAACTGGGGTCCTTCGGTTGGAGCTTTCCCTCTAATACTCTCTGTAGTGCTGGATTGGTAGATAGATATTCTTTCAGTCTGACTTTGTCCTGAAATACCTTGTTTACTCCATCTGTGGTGATTGATAATTTTGCAGGGTATAGTATTCTAGTTTGGCATCCATGCTGTTTTACCGTCTGTATAACTTCTGACCAAGCCCTTCTAGCTTTCATCATTTCCATTGAATTGTTAGGCGTTATTCTGATGGGTCTGCCTTTATATGTGTGTTGGCCCTTTTCTTTTGCAGCTCTTAATTTTTTTTCTTTGTTCTGTATGTTTTGTGTCTTGATTATAATGTGGTGCACTGACTTTTTTTTTGGTCATATCTATTTGGTGTTTAAGCTTCTTGTATCTTTATAGGCATTTCCTTCTTCAGGTTAGGGAACTTTTCTTCTATGATTTTATTGAAAACATTATCTGTGCCTTTGACCTGGTATTCTTCTTTTTCTTCTATTCCTATTGTTCTCAGGTTAGATCTTTTCACGGTGTTCCAATTTTCCTGAACGTTTTGAGTTATGGCTTTTTTAGTTTTACTATTTTCTTTGACTGACATGTCTATTTGAGCTACTGAGTCTTCCACTTCGGGGAGTCTATCTTCCATCTCTTGAACTCTGTTTGTTATGCTTGTATCTGTGGTTCCAGCTTTTTTCTTCAGGTTTTCTATTTCCATCTTTGCCTCATTTTGTGCCTTTTTTATTGCTTCTATTTCAGCTTTTATTTCCGCTTTTAGTTCCTGGCATGTTTCTTTCATAGATTTGTTCATGTCTTCCAATTTTTTGTTTGTATTTTCTTCTGTTTCTTTAAGGCTATTTTTCATATCCTTTTTGAGAGCTTCGATGATCATCAAAAAGGAAATTTTGGTGTTGCTTCCTTCTGTTTCCTCTTCATTGCTCAGTTCAGGTCCTGTATTTGTAAGATTGCCACTTTTTTTCTGGAGTTACCTTGTTGTTCTTTGTATTATTATGTAATTTTTTGCACTGATGTTTGCCCATGGTTTCAGTGGTTCACGATTAGATGGCTCCTGGTCAGTTGTGGCACTCGGGCTTGTGTGCCTCCTGTCACCTCTCTGGGCAGGGTCTGAGTCTGTTCTTCAGAGACCCTAGAAGTTATCTGTTCGCTCAGTTGGAGGTCGAGGTGGGTAGCTGTGCAAATTCCCTCAGCAGCAGCTGTGGGTATGGTGACAGGCAGATTTTATCTGTGCCTGCTGCAGAGTGCGCTGGGACTTACTCTGCAGACAGCACCTGGTCCAGGAAGTGGAACCCGAGGATTGCCTTTCATGTTGGTTGTTTCCTTTGCTGTGCAAGTTATTGTTTTTTTGACATAATCCTATTCGTCTCCTTTTGGATATGTTCATTGTACTTTTGGAGTCATGTCAATTCCCATGTTATGAAATGTTTTTCCTGTTTTCTTCCAGTAGCTTTATGCCCTAAGAGTGACCTATTTAAGTCTTTAGTGCATTCTGAATTGATATCTTTTTGGTAACTTGTGAGAGATAGAATCTATTTTCATTTCTCTGCATGTGAACATCTAGTTTTCCCAGCATGCACATGGTACCATTGTCAACAGTCCCTCAGATGTGGAAATGTGAGTTTATTTCTTGGGTATCTACTTTGTTTTACTGGTGCATGTTCTGCTTCTATGCCAATGCCATGCTGCTTTGACTATTACAGCTCTGTAATATATTTTGAAGTCAGATAGTATAATATCATCTGCTCTTTTATTCTTGCTCAAGCTGTGTTTGGGTTTTTAGGGGCTTTGTCATTCCACACCGGCTTTTAAGCACAGTTTTCTCTAGCTGTGTGAATAATATTTTAAAGTATTTATTTATTTTGACATTTAGAAAGTAATGTTATTTTTTGAGATTATAACTACATCATTTACCTTTCCATTTTCTTCCTTCAAACACTCTCATTGCCCCCTCTTTTAAACCAGCAATCTTTTTTCCTTAATTGTTGTTACCTGCAAATATGTTTGAATATATACTTCTAAATACATAAATATAACCTACTCTTTTAGATTTATTTATGTATATGAGTGTTTTACCTGCATGTATGAATTTGTACTACATACATGGCTGTGCTTATATTGTTCAGAAAAGAGCATCAAATCCTTGGCAACAGGAGTGACATGAACTGTCATGTGGGTGCTGGGAACTGAACCTGGGTCCTCTGCAAGACCAGGAAGTGCTCCTAATCACTAACTAACCTCTCCACTTCTATTTTTGACATTTTGAGACAGGGTCCTAGGAAGCCCAGCTGGCCTCAAACTGGATGTATATTAGAGAATGACCTCCCAGCTGCTGAGATTGTACACCACAGGTGTGTAATAGGAATTTCATTAAATCTGTATATTGCTTTTAGTAGTATGGACTTTTGAGGATTTGACTATTCTCTCTTTCCTTTTTGCATGTGCCATCGCCAGTTTTTTTCCTTGGAATCTTATAGAAGCCTTTAATGCTTTTGTTAAGTACTTACAAGCTTCTTGTTTTCTGTAGTGATTGTAACCAGAATTTCTCTCTCTCTCTCTCTCTCTCTCTCTCTCTCTCTCTCTCTCTCTCTCTCTCTCTCTCTCTCTTTGTTTCCCAAGACAAGGTTTTGATGCGGAACAGCCTGGGCTGTCCTGGAACTGACTTTGTAGAGCAGGATGGCTTTGAATTCACAGAGACCTCTACCTCCTGAGTGCTGAAATAAAAGGCATGAATCACTGTATCTGGCTCAAGATTGCTTTTTTGACTTCCATTTCAGATAACTTGCCCTTGATATAAAAAAGCAGATGACAGGATTTTGTATCCTATACTTTGTTGTATTTATTTATTAATCTTGATAGTTTTTTTTGGTCAGGTCTTTAAGGTTTTCATGATACAAGATTACACTATCCGCTGGTCTAATGTAGTTCTGAGACAGGATTGTGGTAGGGGTCACAGAGCTCTACACAGCCCCAAGCTTCACCTTGGTAGCTCTGTACCTGATTTCAAGGCTAAAGCCTGGACCTAATTCATCTCATCTTTCTAAGAGGAAACCATCTCTACCTGAGCTTCTCACAGTTAGGACAACTCTTCCCCTCTTACTTTTTTAATGCATCCCCTTTTGAAATTATTTTTTTTCCAAAATATATTTTGATCATGTTCCTCATCAACTTGTCCCAGGTACTCTCCATCTCTCACCTCACCTAACTTCATAGTGCTCTGTCTTTGTCTCTGCCTGTCTGTTTGTCTCTGTCTCTCTCTCTCTCACATCACCCATCATACTAAACCTAGGCACTGTGCTCCTACATCTGTCTTCTGTGACTATTATAAAGGTATTAACAATCACTTGTTCTATGAATAATTTCCCAACTATGAAACAATGATGACTCAGAGGTCCTAATTACCCTCTTGCTCTGACCTTCGTATCCACATCTGTGCAATAAATCATTGTTAAATACATGGGATGAAATGACACTGGGAAACTCTCTCATCAACTCTTTCTTTTTTTAATTCTTTAGCCAAGAATTGTTTGAGCCTCATATGTCTATCACTGGAATACCCCCTCTTTCTCTCTTTTTTCCCTTCTACCTTTTCTTTCTCTCCCCTTTCTTCTCTCCTTCCCTCCCATGCCACTATCTTTCCAGGCATATTGTTTTCATGTTTGCTTCTTCTCTATTTTCTTCCTTTTCACATGGAAAGCACTTTTATGTAGAATTTGCTACTTTTATTTTAAATTTACATACGATGATGTGTACAACTATAGGGTATAACATAATAATTTGAACGTGCATGCCATATGTAATAGCCTAATCAGAGTAATTTGGATTTCTACGGACTCATAATTTTTGTTGTTTCTATGTGTTGAGACTCTTCTATGACTTTGAAAGATATAATGGATTTTTTGAAACATAGTCACATTTCTGGGGATAGAAGATGAGACTGTGTTCACCCATATAAGGGAATTTTAACTGTTAGTTAACTAGTTCCTATCCTGTCTCACCCTTACCTTCTCAGACCTCCAGTGACCAGTGCTCTGTTCACCACTTCTATGACACCAACATTGTGTCACTGTATGACTAAGAAGCCCTGGTATTTGACTTTCTCTATCTTGCTTATTTCACTTAATGTAATGTCATTCAGTTCTAACTATGTTGATGAGCATATCAGGACTTCATTCTTATTATTATCGATTAACATTTCATTGTGCATATACACCATCTACACCACATTTTCTTTGGGCACGCAACCACTGGTGGACATCTGACTGACACTTTATTTTTGCTGTGATGAATAGTGCTGTAAACATGGTGGCTGAAGAGAAGACACCTTCTGTATCATGCCCTGTAGCCCAATAGCAGTGCATGGTGGCACTGATGAGAAGCTGTTGCCTTCTGTCCTTCATTCCACATCACCCCAATGCTTCTGTCTTTTTTTTAAGTAATTAAAATCAGATCACATCCAAATCTTGTTATACTTTATGGAGTTCCTCTGTTTATGCTTTTCTTAATTGATACATATACTGCAGAAGAGTAACCACTATTAAAAAAACAGCAGAAATGGGCCATAGATAAGAGCAGTCACAATCAGACTCACAAAACATATGAGAACTCTTGTTCAATGTCTCTGCATATAACTGTCTGTATGACATTATGAACGGCAATTTGGGAATGTGTTGCTATTCTGAATTTAATCTTCTCTCAATAGTAGCTTTGCCCAGAACACATGTTCATTCTCTCTGGAAAAATCATTATATTGTATTTTCAGACTGATTACTTTGGAAAGTTAAGATATGAATCAGTATGATGCACAATGTCTTTAAACACTACACCAGAATGGTTTCCATAAGGTCACCACTTCCAACCTCCAGACAAGCAAGGAGATGAGACTATGCTGTCTGGCGAAGGGTATCTTTTAGTGATTAAAAGCTCCTGACCCAAGGATAGTATGTGTTTCAGTATATGAGTGTTATCACACAACATTTTATTATTTTCATTTCCCCATTCTATCTGGAGTCTGTGCCTCTCCCTAGCACTTTCCACAGCGCCCCCTTCACATCCTTGTTCCTCAGAGTATAAATCAGAGGGTTGAGCATGGGAGTGATAATGGTATAAAAAAGGGCAAGAAATTTTCCTTTGCTCTCAGAATACCTGTGGACAGGTTGGAGGTATGTGGAGACAGCTGAGCCATAAAACATGGCCACCACAATGAGGTGAGATGCACATGTGCCAAAAGCCTTTCTGCGACCAGCCATTGACTTGATGTTCAACACTGCCTTGGCAATGAGGGCATAGGAGCCTAGAATCAGCACCAAAGGACAGACCAAGATAATGACCCGGGCCACAAACAAACTGGCCTCTGTTCCTCCTGTGTCCTCACAGGCCAACTTCAGAAGAACAGGCAGCTCACAGAAGAAGTGGTTCAGTTGGTGTCTGCAGAGAGGCATGGCCATCACAAGGCTTGTCTGGATCAGAGAGTTCACGAGTCCTCCCACCCAGGAGAAAGCAACCAATGCCCTGCAGAGAAGGGGGTGCATAATGGTTGTATAGTGGAGTGGGCGACACACAGCAGCATAGCGGTCTATAGCCATTGTCACCAAAAGCACACACTCAGTTCCTCCCAATGAAAGCACTATGAAGAGCTGGGCCACACACCTTCCAAAGCTGATGGTTCTGTCAAGTCCAGAGAGGTTGACCAGAAGCTGAGGCACGGTGCTGGCAGTGTAGCAGAGGTCTAGGAAGGAGAGGTGGCAGAGAAAGTAGTACATGGGTGTGTGTAGGCGAATGTCTAGTTGTGAGAGAACGATGATCACGGTGTTGCCAAAGAGAGTCAGAGAGTAGAAAATAGAAATGATGGCAAAAAAGAGAGGTTCTAGGTGAGGCCAGTCTGAGAAGCCAATCAGAGTGAAGCCCTCTTCAGAACTGGCATTCACACTTCCCATAGTCTCCACCTGCACAAAAAGAACACAACTCACTGCTTCCTATAGAGGACATGAATTAATTATTCCTAAATGCACCAATCACATATTTTGAGTTGCCACTCTGTTGTTTTGTTCCATTTCTCCCCCGCCCAGATGTTCCCATCCATGCAATTCTCCTACTCTCTTTCATATTCATGGTTTTTTCTTTAATTGTTGTTACACCTCTCTCCATGTGTGTGTATGTGTGTATATATTTGTATATTTGTATGCATGTGTGAGTATTTGTGTATGTGTATGTATGTGTGTGTGTATTCATGTATGTGTGTGTATGTGTATGTATGTGTGTTTGTGTATGTGTGTGTGTTTGTTATGTGTTTGTGTACTTGTGTTTGTGTATGTGTGTTTGCGTACTTGTGTGTATGTCTGTGTGTGTTTGTTATGTGTGTTCGTGTATGTGTGTATTCAGCTCTTCTTTAGTATATAGATCACTACACTGATGGGGGGTGGTGTCCAATTGTACCTAGTTCTGGTTGCTTCTTTGTTCTATGACTTTTGCTAAGATACTCAGTCCTCTGGTCAGGCCTCTGGATACAATGCTTCCTTTTTGTGAAAGTAGAGATGATGCATTACCATCCTTATGGACCTGACAACAGGATCCACATCCATAGTTTGAAACATGTACTAGAAGTCCAGAGTGTGTGGTGTGTGTTAGAGTTCCATGATGTTCTGGACCCTCCTTTCTCTAGTCTCTGAGACAGGATGTTTCAGCAGATTGAGACAGAGAACTAACTTGCCTGAGTTTTCAGCTCTGACATCTGGGTTCTTACTTTCCATTTCCTGCTTGAGAAATGTGGTCAGTGACTGAATCCTTGGAGCCTTGACCCCCTTCCATCTGTCACAAAGGACTCAGCACTATAGAATATGTTTCCTGGGAAGAAAATGATCACAAATATACTCCTTCTGATGAATCATAATCATTTCTTGCTCTTGCAATTAATTTATTTTTCATATTTTGTCACAAGAGTTCTTGGGAACCTTTGTTCCCATCTAAGATCTGACTTCCTTAGAAACAGCAATGTAAACAATAACTATTAATGTCTTTTTATGTCAAAAGGGGTAATAAATTAATATTGCCTTTTCATGACACTTGGATCTTAAATACATTTTCTTGAGTGAAACATTAAATATTCTATAATCTAAGAATTAATTTAGCTTTGTAAAACATTTTTATGCATGTGAGTGTTTTTCCTGCATGTGTGTCTGTGCACCATGCGCATGCCTGGTGCCGGAAGAGGCCAGAAGAGGTATCAGATCCCCTGGGTCTTGAGTTACTCTTGGTAATTGCCATGTGGGTGCTGGGAACCAAATGTGGCTCCTCTGCAAGTGTGACAAAACTGCGGAACCATCTTTCCTGCCCAATAAGTTGATTTTTTAAAGAAGAAACCTGAAGATCAACTATAAGCACATTTGGATACACTATAGAAATATTGCAAACATTAGAACATTGCTTCTCTTTAGAAATTTGTACTAGATTTTAAGTGTTTGGTTGTAGGAATATTTGATTTTGTTGGTTAAGGTTGTTCCTAAGTATTTTGTTTATTTCATTGCTTTCATTAGTGGAATACTTTTCTTTTTTGTGGTTGTCTTTGGAAACATAATTTACTTTTGTGTGGTGTTTGTATCTTACAGTTTAGCTGAATTCTTTTTATTATTCGTGTTAGTTTTAAAACTTGCTTTGATATTCTAGCATGCTCTGTTTGGATAGTCATGCCATTTGCAAACAGTTATTTTAACTCCATCCTATTTAAATTTGTCAACTTTTCATTTCTCTGTCTTGGGAAAACTGTATCTATACATGCAGAAAGATCAAAATAGACTTATCTCCCACTTCATATACAAATAGCAACTGAAAGTAGGCTATTGGTTTATTTATAACACCCCAAAGTGAAAAGTGAGGGGAAGAAACTGTGGGCTTCATCTTGAAGTTGATTTTGGCAAAGATTTCTTTTAAACCTATGCTTCTAAACATACTTGAAGTAGAGAGAGTGGAACCCAGTTGAATCTACAGCCCCTGGGTATTCTAGCAAGTGGCCTGCTAAAAGGATACTGAACATGGGAAAGACTGGGGTCAGAAGTTACATGAGAAGTTTCTCGACACTATTGCTATGAGTTAAACTGCTCACAATTACATCTATTAAACAATTCTAAGAATAATGCATTTGGAGAAAGAAGAAATAAACATTTTTATGACAAATAAAGTTATAGATAATTTGTTTCTAGGAAGTTTGCCTTGGAAGAAATGATAAAGATGTTCCTTGAGAGGAGTGATGTGATATTAGGGGCCAACTTGGACCTAGGTAAATGTTTTCTAAGCCTTATTGATCCAACAAGAATAATCATAATAAAAAGGTATTTCATGAGTGTGTGAATGATGATACAAAATGAAAATATTGATAGTGTAAGATACTTTAAAATGTTTATTTTTATTATGTATTATATTATTTCTTACTTCTTTATGATTATTTATGTTTGTGTCTGTGTGTCTCTGTGTACATGGATGTCCACAAATGCCAGTACAGAGTGTTGGATCCCATGAAACTGAGTTATGGCGGCTGTGACCTGGGAACTGAATTCTGGTCCTTTGGAAGAGCAGCATGCACTCTTTATTTTTATTTTTTTATTTTTTAAAATTTATTCTTCTCTCATACAATATACCATAGCTGCATTTCCTTTTCTCTCCCCTCTTCCCAGCTCTGCCACCTCCTCTCCCCTAGATCCACTGCTCCCTCATTTCCCTTCAGAAAAGAGCAGACCTCCCAGGGATGTCGACTGAATACAGCATAATAAGATGCAGTAAGACTAGGTACAAACCCTCATACCAGGACTGGGTGAGGCAGCCCAGGAGAAGGAAGAGAGCCCCAAGGCTTAACCCTTGAGCTTTTCTCTCCAGCCCCACAGTGTAAGATACATATGTATCCTCTTCAAAGAATATAGATATGTAAAGATAGAGGACAAATCATAAATTCATATAGCCAATTCTACAGTAATATTATTTTTTTTATTGATTTTACATACCAACCACAGTTCCCCCCTCTCCGATTTCCCCCTAGAGTAATATCTTAAATGATAATTAAAAAGTAGCAAAATTGAAAAGCTGATTTACTAAAAAAATGGCAGAAAGGCCAAGACCTATAAAGTGATTTTTGATAAAACACAGGGCTACAGAAGCATAAAAATTTATGTTTTAAAGATTGATGTTTTCTTTATTTTTATTTTCCCTCCCTCCCTTTCTTCCTTCCCCCCTCCCTTCTTTCCTTCCTAAGACAGGGTCTTGAGTGCTGTGCTTGTGGGGTCATATCTCATGTCAAGACAAAGGCTGATATTCATTGAAATTAAGATTATAGGAAAGTAAGTGCAAAACAGAAAAATAAGTCTTTTCTTGAGAGAGCTTTATCTTATGTTTACTATGAAGATTTTTTTGCTGGACTAATTTTTGCCTCACTTTTTCAAGTTTACCTAGAGAAGATCATCAATGAGACTGTCAATATGGAACTAATTATTCAAAAAAGTATCTTGACACTCTTAGGTAAAATATGATAAAGTATGAATTATAAATACAAGATATATATATGTAGCTTAATCAGTGTATCCAAGCCGCTTTAATTTGAATAGTCTCTATGGACAAGTGAAAACTCTTATAAATTCATCCTTATAGATGCGTTCAATCATTGTTTTTATTACCAGATTTTCAAAGTTTACTTCTATGAGTTTTTATTTACTTAGCTATAAAACCAAACAATAGTTGGACAGGTTTTTGATTGACATTGAAGGTTCTCAGCATACTCCTGTGACTAGCACAACAGTGTAATCCCAGAAACCTGAAGCTTGAGGCAGATCTTTAGGGAAGCCTTGAAGTGGGTTCAGTCTTGCTTAGTGGGACAAAGGCATTGTCCTGATGCCTGCGGATCTAGTCTTTTGTTCAGAAATACCATGTGCAAAGACACAGCCCCAAACTACACAACCTCAAGGCCAAAGTGTTTTCTCTCTCTGTCCCATCACAGTGACTTTTCCCCTATCTAACTAGACCTTGGATCCCTGTGTACTTCCTTGTAAGTCCCTTGTCCAGTGGGCGGATGTTGGGGTCTGTGACCCCGTGCTTACTGACAACTGACTCATCTACAGAATCACAATATCCACAAGTACCTGACATGAGACATTAAACATTATCCAATTCTGAGGCCAATGAGTCCCTGTAGTTAGCATGGCTCTTTTGCTGTTGCCTGGCACCTGTGACTGCCACTCAGTGGTCAGATGTGAGTCCTTGCTAACACCTCATTGATATTTTTCTCCATTCTTTCTCATGGCAATAGTTAAAGTCTTAATTATTCCAATATTTGGTAATCAAGGAAGGTCTCCATGGAAAATATTTGTGTGTGTGTGTGTGTGTAAATGTGTGGTTTACAGTGTTGTGCAGAGTTCAGAGAATAACTTTCAAGAATCATGTTTTTCTCCACAGTGGGTCCTATGTTTGAATTTAGGTGGTCAGTATTGCTTGAGGAGTAGTTTTACCCACTGAGTCATTTTGTTGACTGCCTCTGCTCCACTTTGGGGGGAGGGAGAGAGGGAGGAAGAGAGGGATTGAGGGAGGGAGAGAGAGAGAGAGAGAGAGAGAGAGAGAGAGAGAGAGAGAGAGAGAGAGAGAATATGAATCATGGTATGTTTGTGGAGGCCAGAGGGTATCTTGGGAGTCAGACCTCATTTTCTACCTTATTCAGAACAGTGTCTCTTGCTCATGGTTGTATGTGCCAGACTCACTGGCCTGTGAGTCTCCTAGGAGTCTCCTCAAGCCACTTCCTGTCTCAC
The DNA here is from genome assembly GCA_004025045.1 of Sigmodon hispidus. NCBI lineage: Eukaryota > Metazoa > Chordata > Mammalia > Rodentia > Cricetidae > Sigmodon > Sigmodon hispidus. The sequence goes on along the minus strand of PVIH01000367.1, from coordinate 14,170 downwards.
TGTAGCAGACAGGGATTACAGATGTGTGCACTATTACATTCATCTTTTACATGTGTTGGGGGATCCAGACTCAGTTCTTTATAATAACAGAGCATATACTTCACCCACCGAGTTATCTCATCAGCCCAACATCTCTACTGTGGAAGAGCAGTGATAGATCATGTCTTACATGAACACTAGGTCTTTTATATGTACTACACGTAATTCCTAGACCTATATCTTGTATTCCAGTTGGGTTTTGATAAGTGCCACACTAACTTCAGGGTTTGGACAGCAGCAAGTCTTCCTTTGGGAGTCCAGTGCATGTAGGTGAGAGGCAGGGAGGCCCCATGAGGGAGCACACAGATGAACACAGACCTCCTTCCAACTGACTGTCCTCAGAGTACTGAGGAAAATAAGTACACCATGTGACCCTGAGTCCCATGTTCCTTTACTGACAGTGACTGCTTGGAAGTATCTATTTTCTTTCTTCATGATGAAATCTTTCAATAAAGGCATGGAATTACGTTAGGTTCATAATCTAGGTTCCCAAAGGCCCACATTTTATTTCCAGCTATTATTGGATGTTCACCAGTGTAGAAAGTTAAGAGAAGCATAGGACTCCTTAGTCTTCACTGGTCGCAGAATACTGAATAGGTTACAAGTTCACCACACTGGCTAAGAACACAGATTCAGGAAGCAATAGGATTCACCACACATCTTTAAACATCCTAACAAGGCTTTAGATTAGAAAAGAAATATGCTGGCTTGAATCTGTGTTTAAAGACCTGCCTTAGGTTAAAGGTAAGGACTTTGTTTTAGTTCCCTAAAGCCAACTTTGAGCCAGGGTGTCAAATTTATAAAAAGGATGCTTGTGACTGGCCAAAAAGAAAACCTGAAAAAGAAATAAAATGCTCTAAAATGCCTGGAAAAAGAGCCATGCTCCTGACACCTTGATCCTCACACTGATTCGGAGGTGACCTTCAGGCTCTGTAAACAGATGGCTGTATTATTAGATGAAGGCTGTGTTAGCTGGTTTGTGACCTTTCATCCTGTCCTCAGCCTTACTTTTCTACTGTTAATATGTTAAAAGGAATCTCTCAGTGACAGTGATAATTTCCTTGGTGCACAGCATTTTGAGATTTTCATATTTGGTTTTATTGTAAAAATCAGCTTTTACCTGTTGATCTGTGTGTATGTGCATCTCTATATCTATGAATGACCTTTATAAATAATAAACTTTTGATCAATAAGCATACTTAGATTTATTTCTAACAGTGTATAGGACTAAATCCTTCTGTTGAGAGCATTATTCTGATGATCGTGCCAGGTTCTAATGGGAGTCACATTCAAGTCATACAATTAAATGTTCTCTATGAACAGAATAGGGGGTCTTTGCTGGGCCAGGTATTGTTAAATTTGAACCTAGTTTCAATTACTCCCATCAGGCCCCCACATATGGCACCCCATGAGGGCTTGGATAGTAAGGACACTATTAAGACCAACTAGGCACCAAAGCATCTTTTGGACCTGGACTGATCTGGACCATTTGCTCTTGTACAGACTCAGTCATGCTCTGCCCTGGTTCCAGTGTCCTTCACACTGGAAACCACATTACATTGCACTTTATTTCTTCAGCTTTTAAGGCAATATGAAGACTCTTCTGTTAAATATTCTATAAGAACACACTCTAAAATTTCAGTATAAGTCCTCCGAACCAGAGATGGACCAGAGTCTGTGTAACTGATGTTCCAAGAGTGAATTAATAAATGTCTTGATTTTACTGTGACTCTTCACACAGAACATGGTCCCCATCTGTTATGAGTTGCTTCTGTGTGCCCCCCAACCCCTGGGAAATTCTTATCTTATTACTCATCCCTGACCATTCTCTGTTCTCCTGCCAGTTCTGATGCCAACTCTTTATTCTACATTAAAAAACCATTGATTTCAAGTCTGCCTTCACTGCGTATATTAAAAATTATTCCTCTTATTTTAGTAGAAAGATATGAGAAGAAAAAGAGAAAAAGGTGCAAGTGAGATTTTTTTGACCAGTGGAGTAGATACAGGTGTATGTGACATGATAGAAGATGGAAGAAAATCTGAGTAAATTATTTTTGCATGAATTTAACATTTCTCTGCCCTAAAACTGGACCCAACACAGTAGAGCCCACTGATTATTCCTTAGTACAATATTTATTTTTGAATGCAGTTTTAAAACCATGAACTCAATCATTTCAAGCATTCAGCTCTTACCTGGAGTCCAGGGTCACAAAACTCCTACTTTTGCTTTTTTCAAATATATTGGGTTTGAAGGACAACTTGAGAAAACTTGTGATGTCTGAAGGATACTTCGCTCCTTGGTCCTAATTACACCTATGGTGGGAAAGGCTCAGGTCAGAGCTCAAGTTCTTGAGAAGTCCACACAGCACACACAGCAGAGCATGCCAAATAGGAGCATCCGCCTCAACAACCTCCTGCATGCTCAGGTCAGGATGCAGCTGGCACATTATCTCAGCTCCTCTTGACCCTAACTAAGGCTGTACATACCACTTATGCCCTGAGGACTTTGAGAAGCCACCACCGCTTCCTCCTCCTCCTCCTCCTCTTCTTCCTCCTCTTCTCCTTCTTCTTCTTAATGTCCTGTACTGTAGGTCTGAACCCAGGGACTTGCCTAGGCTAGACAAGTATTCTATCACTGAGTAATAGCCCCAGTCCCACAGATTCATTCTTTAAAAGCAGTGGAGAGTGAGTTGCGTACAAAGCACAACCTTGGAGACTTAAAGCCCCATTGTGGCAGTTATAATGAACTTAGCTGGCTTGCCAAGATCTACTTCACAGCTCTCAATACTCTCTATTCTCCTAGCTCTGTCAAGCCTAAGTGACCTATTGTGTATTCTCAGAACAACTCTTACTTGCTCACGTGATTTTGGATCCTAAGATTCTTTCTGCTTTGGGCTTTGATGCCAGTCCTATCAGACTAACTTGCACGTCTCACTTGAAGTCAGCCATGTTCAGCATGTCACAGCCATCTTCCTTCTCTGGAGGCATCACACAGTGCTATGTATTTCCAGATAGCTTTTCCATTGATCCAACTGAAGTTTGTTTCCCTTATGTAAAGTATGATGCTTTTTTTTTCTGTTATAATATTTAATGGGTTAGCATTTATCATATTATGCCCTATTTTTATTTCCAACATATTTATACATTCACATATTATTTAAAAAACATAAGCATGCATGGGCAAATAACACTTTTTTCCTATAGTATAGAGGAAAAGTTTGGGCAAAGTTATCCATATTTACTTAAGGAATTGTAATATTAAGGAAAAAAACTTTGCTAATACTATTAATAGCTTTGTGACCTTACATGACGGAGCCTCAGTTTCTCCATCAGTAGGATGTTATTATGATCTATCTCTAATAGAATGATTTGTGGTTTAATGGCACATAGTGTGTAAGGTTCCTGGTGTATGGTAAATATTCATTGATGATACTAAAATTTATACAGTAGTACTATCTTAGACTAATTAAATCTTCAAAACACACTCTAGTTGAAATAATTTTAACCAGTGTGGGAAGTACAAGTCTCTTTGCACAAGAAGCATAACACCATCAAGAGAAACATTACAAATACTACAAACACTATTATTATCACACACAATTAGTGCAAATGGCACAGATTATCATATACACATAGAAGAATGTTATTTAGACCTAATCAATGAATGGACAATAATAGCTAAAACTACATAACGCTGTGCCAGACATTTTTCCAGGAACTCTGCACATGTCAACTCAGGCAATGTCATAATAACTTTGAGATTAGTTCCTATTATCACACCCACCTCGTAGAAGACAGTGTTGAGGCACAGATTACCCAGTGTCAATTACACAGCTACTCAGTTCTACCTATCTCCTCTAAACCCTGGTGTGCTGGCTAGATTGATGTCAACTTGACATAGCCGGAGTCATCTGAGAGGAGGGAACCTCAACTGAGAAAATGCCTCCTATTATTGGTCCATAGGCAGGCATATAGAGCATTTTCTTAATCAGTGATTGATGAGGGAGGGCCCAGCCCATTGTGGGTGTGACCTACTATGGGCTGGTGGCTCTGAGTTTTATAAGAAAGCAGACCAAGCAAACTATGATGGGCAAAGCCCAGTAATCAGCACCCTTTTATACCCTCTGCATCAGCTCCCACTTCCTGGTCCTCACCTAGTTTGAGTTCCTGCCTTTGCTTCCTTCAGTGGACTGTGGCTCAGGATATATAAGCCAGCCAAACACTTTTCTCCTCAACTTGCTTTTGGTCATGGTGTTTCATCACAGTGGTAGAAATCCTGATTAAGATACCAGGCGCGGGTTGGAGAGATGGCTCAGTGGTTAAGAGCACCCTCTGCTCTTCCAGAGGACCGGGGTTTGATTCCCAGCACCCACATGGCAGCTCACAACTGTCTGTAGTTCCAGTTCCAGGAAAACACCAAGGCAAATAATTAAATAAATAAATAAAAGTTAAATAAAAGATACCAGGTGCAAATGAACAAATTTTACTACCAGGATTAGTTTGCTATTGTACTAGAGAGAGAGAGAGAAAACAAAAGAGATGGTAGGAAACTATATGAATGCTTATGTAGTTACAAAGTTGTGTTAGTCAGCCTTTTCATCACTGACAAAACACCTTCAGAATGACGTAAGTGAGGAAGGATTCATCTTGTCTCACTGTTCTAGACCATCGTGGTGGTATATGTGGTGGTCTGAACAAGAATGGCCCCGTAGACTCTTAGATTTGAATACTTAGTCATCAGGGACTCCCATTACTTGAGAAGGATTAGAATATGCAGCCTTGATGGAGAAAGTGTGTCACTGGGGGTGGCCTTGAGGTTTCATAAGCCTAAACCAGGCACAGTAGCTCCCTCCTCCTGTTCCCTGTGGATCTAGATGTAGAGCTCCCAGCTACTTCTCCAGCATCATATCTACCTTGCATCACCATGCTCCTGTCTATGCTGAAAATAGACTAAATTTCTGAAACTGTAAGCAAGCCCCCAGTTCTTTTATAAGAGTTGCCTTGGACATTGTGTTTCTTCACAGCAATAGAACAGTGACTAAGACAAAACGGTAGACTAGAACCACTCACATCATTGCAGCCAGAAAACAGAGAGGCAATAGCTGTGTTTGTTGGCTTCCAGCTTTTCTCTTGCTTTATTCTGCCTGGGCCCTATTGTAAGGCTGGTATCGTCTACATCCAGGATGAATCACCCCCATTCAATTAATCTCTGGGAACATATGAATAATTACAGTTAGTGGGGTGTCATACTAGTCTCCTAAATATCTTTGAGCCAATTTAGTTGAAAATCAAACAAATATTAAAAAGTATAGACATCATGGATTATAAGTTATAGAGAAACCAAGCTGGAAATAAATTGGGAGCTTCCTCATTGCCACTTGCATTCATAATGTTGAAAGGTGTTAAGTTGGCTGCTGGGGAGAAAAGGCATTGGTGGTCTTACCTATGAGTCTGCCAACTACAATGGCGGCCTTCTAGGAATATGGACCTGGTGATGCAATAGGGGAACAGCTGTTATGGGTGTAACCAAGAACACTTCAAGGTCTGCTCCTCAGGAGGGATTTTAGGTCTAATATTGTAAAGCTGATTTTAAAAAAAGGCATGGGTGAGGAACTTATTGTTGTGGAGTTAAATTAGCATGGTATCAAACTGCCTTCTAAAAATATGTGCTTATAAAAATAGACAAATGCTAACCTTAGTAAGTAAGTGTCTCTTTTCAAAGAATGATGGTGAATCCAGAATCTTTTGGATGCTCAAGATGCTGAAAAAACAGGACAGTTGAACATTCAATCCTGAACAGGACATTTCTACTATTCCAATTGAGGCTCAAGAGATATGACTGAAGAGAAGACAGAAAGAATATATGAGCCAGAAGATAAATATCCTGAGCATGCCACAGCCATTGTGATTATGATTTCACAGCTGCTGTGATTGCCTGACATGGGCCTGAAAAAGATTGGGCCTTTGTCAACTCCAGTCATGGATAGGGAGGATCTCAGGGCCCCATCCCTCCCTCTTGATAAATTATATACCTACTGGTGAACCAGGTTTTACTGCATAATTCCTAACATACAGTCACACAGAGTACTCTGGCTAAACCCAGGAGGTTACAAAATAACAACAATAACAACAACAATAACACATTGCTTTTATTTGTTGTCTGTTGCTGTGATAAAACACTGACTAGAACAACTTGATAGATAAAAGGTTGATTTCCCCTTATAGGTTACAGTCCATCATGGAGGGAAATCAAAGCAGAGCTCACGGCTGGAGTTTGAAGCAGAAACCATGGCAGAATGCTGTTTACTGGATTGCTTCCAGTCTCACTTGCAGCTACCTTTCTTTTTTGTTGTGATTTTTTTATTATGAATAAAGTCATATTTTTTATCCATGTATCCTCTTGTTCAAACTCCCTTCCCCCTCCTGCCCCTCCCAGTCACTTACTCTTCTCTCCATCACTTTATCTCCTCCCCAGCAAGGGCAGGAGGTCCCAAGGTCCCAAGGTGGCTTAGTTTGCAGCTATTTTCCTTATATACCCAGGCTCACATGCCCAGAGGTGGCACTATATCAATTAGCCATAAGAAAAATGCCCGACAGACATGATGCAGGAAATTCCTCTGTTGAGGTTCCCTCTTCCCAGATGTGTAAGGTTGACGAGCAACATCACCAACATGTGTAGAGGTTATGAGGTCCTTGAGTGCACAGATAAGCATTAAGAAAACCAGGAAGGCTAAACAGGTAGGCTGGTCTCTTCAAAGGAGATGTTTACCTGTTTTCCACCTGAAAATCTGGGCATGGATATAGTTTATAACCTGGTTCTCTTTTGCTATCTGTGGGGTCAGGCTTCATGTTTGTTATTATTATATAATCTACAATATATTTTGCATATATATGTATATATGCATATATATAGTTATATAGTTTGTTGTTATACTACTATCCCAGACTCTTCCTCCCAAGATCTTGAACATTAGTTTACAATCAATAAAACCCATCCTTATGAGAGATGTCACTTGTGCTTCTCAACAGCCTAGGTATCATCTATGTTACCTGTGGGGCCAGGCCAATCCTGACTCCCACAGACACTGTTTACCTAGTTCTCTCTCTAGACCTTTATCTTAAATATTGTTTCTCAGCCAACAGAACCCAGCTTTATGGAAGATGCCATATATACCTAGTAAAGAGTTTCAATATACATACATTTTAAGCTTTGTTGTACACACAGGATTGAGTTAATTGCTATCAGAAAACTTTTATTCCAAAACTGTACAGTGCTTAAATATGTCTGAAATAAACTGCCTGGTGTCAAGAGTCTAGAAGTTTGAACCAACACCAGCTAACTAAATTGATTTGAACTGTATTTTCTTTTTGCTTCACACAGAATGACATTCTTCTGGCCCTGGTGGTTGTAGGGATGCCTAAATTCATGAATACGGGAAAAGGACCTGTAATGGGAGGGGATAGAGTGGTGGGGGGGAGAAAAGGGAGAGTAATCAGAATAAAGATAATCAAAGAATAAATTTAATTAATAAAAGTATAAAAATGCAATTATTATACTGTTTATTGATTTTGCATATAGGAAGGTTATAGGAAGGTTGTTGGATCTTTATACAGTTACAGGCTTTGTTTGTAATATACTCATCAAACATTGATCTTTTTTTAAAGTTTTATTTTTTATTTAAAAGTTTTTTTTTTAATTTCACATACCAACCACATTTCCCCTTTCCTCTCCTCCTCCTAGCCCCCAGCTTCTCCCCACCCTACCCCTCCTCCACTTCTCAGAGAGGGTAAGGACTCCCACAGGGAGTCAATATAGTCTGCATATCAAGTTGAGGCAGGACTAAACCCATCCACCATATGAAGGCTGAGTACCTTAACAGCTTTCTTGAGATATAATTCACATCCATAATGCACATTTTAATGTTTCAATATACTCCCAAATTTGTATATTTATGATTTTAAAACATTTTGTCACATCATTTCATGCCCATTTGCAGTCACTGTCCTGACTTACTTTCAGGCAACAACTGATGTAATTTTCTCTCTTTGTACTCACTCTTCATTTCATAGTAAGGCACTCCACAGTGTGTATAACCTTTTATATCTAAGGTACTTTTTCTTTGCATAGTTCTGGGGGATTGTCCATGGTAGCACACCATTTTTTTTTTACATGACTGACAAGGTTCTCTTTCATGGATAGATTGTATCTTCTCTATTCACTCACTGGTTGATGGTCATTTGGCTGGTCCCCTCAGTTTGGTAGCTATGAAACATTGGTAACTTTGGTATGTGAATAGTAACTTCTGTAGTTCCAAGGAAAAGCAAGTAAAATATTTTAGTGAAATTAAAGATGTTTATAACATACCTGAAATCCTGGGAAAGCACAGGCATTTTATAAAAATGATGTCAGTCCTCTATAGAGTCTAAAAAGAACAAAAGAACAGAAGTCCGCTATTCAAATACCTCCACTGGAATCCACCGAAGAAGGATTTCATGTAACCTTGCCACGGCACTTATTTTGCTAGAAGTTTTGATTAGTAAAAATGGGAAGAATCTGTATGAGTCAGGCTTCTTATTAGGCCACAAACTCGGAAAATTTATGTTTCTCTTGAGCATTTCGGGATTCTACAAGCTCCTGTGGAGGATGATACGATGTAAAGGGGGCTGGTTGAGGGAAACAGCTGTGTGTGCTTTCTAGGGGTCAACTGCTGCAGATTTTATCTGAAGCAGTTTGGAATCAGTGTTTCCAGACATCTGGGCTCCTTTAAAAGATAAAACAATAGGTTTTCATGTCGATTATAAAGCTGCCAGCATGAGACCTGCACATGATTAAGCCTGTCAACAGTCCCGCATTGAGCGGCTCCCACCCTTATCCGAGAGGCTGTTGACCATTGACAGCTGCTGGGGAAGCGAGAATCAGTTTTCTTTAGTTTGCTTTTCTGCTCAATGATTTCTGCTTGATTTTCTGTTTGATTGTGGCTTTAGGGCTCAAATCCAGCATTTTGCTCCTAGTCAGCACATCCTCTGATCCTCTGCCACTGGACTACATCCCCTGCCCTTCGTTCTGTTTAACTTTTGGATTGTTTCTGGCTCCCTAAGGTTTTATTATTATTGGTTTATTTATTTATTTTTGTTAGGGTCCTGCATTATTTTTGCATTGTTGATTCATTTTCTTTAAACACCTATTGTTTTAACTTCTCCATCCAAACATTTGCCCCGTCCATCCCTTGTTTTATCAGGGAAAGTCGTGTTTCCATGAAAGCTCTTTGTGCAAATTGCTGTGCAGCAGCACTTACGCCGGGAACACCAGCTTCTGACCTGGCTTTATGCTTGTCCTTGCAGATTTTAAAGCAGACTTTTTTGCATTTTCTCTAGGCCTCTAGTTACTTTTGCAATTTCAGCACTAGATGGCAGGCTATGGCCAGGTTAGTCACAGGCATACTCCTGGTGTGTGTCACTGTATTGGAAATGGAGGGGAATGCCAGCTTAGAGAGACCTGCTATAGTGTGTTGTTCAGCAAGTGTGAGAGAATCCTGAGAAGGCTGTTTTCATACTACAGTTCTCTCTGGGTCACAGTAAACACCCTGTTTATAATTGGTGGTCTGTGGTGAGAAGTAATTGCCTTGGCTCTAGGTAGATTAACCATTGTAAGAGAAGTCTCTGGATACATGCAACACTTACAGCCACAAACACCAAAAAGACTACACTGAATATGGCCCTCTGAGACCATTGCAGGTCTAGATAAGACCAGTGCACACACCACCACAAACAATATGCTGCTGAGATAGACTCATGGCTCAAGTTCAGTGTAACCAGCTGCAGGTAACAATGGCCAGAACAGAAATATGGTATTAGAGCAACACATCTCCTTTTGACTTAATTCTAGCACTCTATGTATGGACACTAATGTGGGTGTGGACCCCATTAGGATCATCCAGCCTTGAGTCATAAAGCAAAGTCTTGTGAGTACTATGCTATCTTTCTCTAGAAAGTGAAGCCTCATACTCTGATGAGTTGGGATATTGTGATGAAGGTAGTGTCTTAGCTACCCAGGCTGACCCTCAGCTGAGACATACCACTAAGAAAGTTGCTTGAATTTGTCCAATATCATTTCCATAGTAATATAAAATAAATAAGCAATGTCATTAGCAAAAAATGAGAAATTTTCATTAAAATGTTGTATTATGTAATCACATGTATGAATAATGTATTCCAATAGCAAATATCAAATACTTTTGCACCACCCTAATGTTAAGTATTTTACTGGCTCTTGTTTTCTTTTCTATCTGGAGTCTGTACCTCTCCCTAGTATCTTCCACAGAGCCCCCTTCACGTCCTTGTTCCTCAGAGTATAAATCAGAGGATTGAGCATCGGGGTGACTACTGTATAAAAAAGAGCAACAAACTTTCCCTCCCTCTCAGAATACCTGTGGACAGGTTGGAGGTATGTGGAGATGGCTGAGCCATAAAACATGGCCACCACAATGAGATGAGATGCACATGTGCCAAAAGCCTTTCTTCGACCAGCCATTGACTTGATGTTCAACACTGCCTTGGCAATGTGGGCATAGGAGCCTAGAATCAGCACCAAAGGACAGACCAAGATAATGACCCGGGCCACAAACAAATTGGCCTCTGTTCCTCCTGTGTCCTCACAGGCCAACTTCAGGAGAACAGGCAGCTCACAGAAGAAGTGGTTCAGTTGGTGTCCGCAGAGAGGCATGGCCATCACAAGGCTTGTCTGGATCAGAGAGTTCACGAGTCCTCCCACCCAGGAGAAAGCAACCAATGCCCTGCAGAGAAGGGGGTGCATAATGGTTGTATAGTGGAGTGGGCGACACACAGCAGCATAGCGGTCTATAGCCATTGCCACCAAAAGCACACACTCAATTCCTCCCAGTGAAAGCATTATGAAGAGCTGGGCCACACACCTTCCAAAGCTGATGGTTCTGTCAAGTCCAGAGAGGTTGACCAGAAGCTGAGGCACGGTGCTGGCAGTGTAGCAGAGGTCTAGGAAGGAGAGGTGGCAGAGAAAGTAGTACATGGGTGTGTGTAGGCGAATGTCTAGTCGTGAGAGAACGATGATCACGGTGTTGCCAAAGAGAGTCAGAGAGTAGAAAATAGAAATGATGACAAAAAAGAGAGGTTCTAGGTGAGGCCAGTCTGAGAAGCCAATCAGAGTGAAGCCCTCTTCAGAACTGGCATTCACACTTCCCATAGTCTCCACCTGCACAAAAAGAACACAACTCACTGCTTCCTATAAAGAAGATGATACCTCAAAAATTCCAGGTTTTATTGATGTTAATATTCTTTTAATTTCTGTTGGATAGTTCTGTATAAATATGCTTGTTAATTCTTAGGAAATTTCATATATGCATACAAAATATTTTGATCATATTTATTTCTACTCCTACACCTAACTTCTCTTAGAGCTACCCCTTCCTCCATCCTTCCTTAACTTCCTGTTCTCTGTATTGAATTTTTGATGCCCAAATCTACACAGGTATGGGGCTGACTGCTGGAGCATGGCTGACCTAGAGGACATACTCCCTTCCCCACCTTTTTTTTTTTTCAAGATAAGATTTCTCTGTGTAGCCTTGGCTGTTCTAAAACTCAATTGGTAGACCACCAGGCTGGCCTGGATATCAGAGATCTGCCTGCTCATGTTTGCCAAGTGCTGGGACTAAAGAGGTACACCACCATGAGGTCACACGCTTAGTGAAAACCGAGTCTTGCTTCCCTAGCAGTGGGCAGTTGTTAGCTGCTCCTTCTTCAGCTAGGGGTGGTGCTGTGAAGTCAGTTCCCCTCCATGCTGGGATATTGCCAGCCTTAATCATATAGAGCTCTTGGGCAGGCAACGAAGTCTTTCTTAATTCAACTGTTCCCTAGCAGGCAGATAACTGGATTAATATACTTGTGGCTATTTCTTGAACCGCATTGCTGTTGCCTGTTTGTTCTTTGACTTTAGACAGGCCACCCAATCCTTTGAAAATGATGTTTTCTTTTCTGCATATAGAAAGGATATAATGCCATCCTCATGGCAGTACTATTAGGCTCTACAAGCAAAAATGTGGGACCTATTTTCAAAATCTAATGTGGAAGATGCAGTATTAATATCTGGTGTTCTCAGGGTAACAACAGGACATCCCAGAAGAGTCTTTGTGAAGGTCCAGCATCAATGGTCCAGAAACTAGAGGTCTTGAACCAGACCAACAGTTCTTTGCAATGAATACTTACTTCCAAGTAAACATATATGGTCAAAGAAGTTTTTAACAAGACTCACTGTGTTGCACTGAAGCTTCAGTAACATGATTAAAAAAATTTTTTTTGAGGGATGAAGGGGCAGAGGGTGGATGCAAAGAGACAGGGAAATAAGTGGAATCAAGATGCATGATGTGAAAGACATTTAATAAATAAAAAGAAAGTAAAAATATTTGAGGTTCTATTTTCTAATTTTTCTTAGTCTCTGAGAGATAGAATCAGTAGTTTGAAGCATAATAACAGTCCATAACAGTTATCAGTTCATAAAAGTCTGACTGTTTGGTTCTCTCTTACTATATTAGACAATATTGTGAAATTATCATAACAAATATTTATTCTGTGACTATAGCTTAGTAAACAATAATGATGCAAAGGGGTGATTTCTTAGCATGAAATATTTATATTACCCCTTCAGTAGAATATGGCTGTTTGAAAGTAGAGGATTAATTGTAAATGTATATTGTCAGCTCTAAGGCAGTGTCTTAAAATGGTATTTTAAAAATTAGCAAAAGTTTTAGAAATTCATATACTAAACAAAGAGAGAAAACTTGGAGCTATAAATAATCATTGATAAATAATGAAAGTCAGATAGACATAAAAAGTTATTCTTCTCACTGTCCTAAACACTTGGGAGGTAGAGCCAAAGAGTATCTTTGGCTGCATGGTGAATTCAAGGCCACCCAGAGCTATAGAAGATTATTGATTTGCTTTCTTTTGATGTGAAAAAAAACTGACCAAAAACAAGTTGGGGAGAAAAGGGTTTAGTTCATTTTAAAGTTATTGTTCATATTAAGGGAAGCCAGGACAAGAGCTCAAGGCAGGTGTTTGAAGCAAAATCCTCAGAGAAATAATGCTTATTATCTTTCTCCCTCTAGTTTGCTCAGCTACCTTTTTTCTTCAAGACAAAGTTTCTTTGTCTTAACAATTCTGGCTGTCCTGGACTCGAACTCATTGAGATCCACCTGTCTCTCCCTGCCAAGTGCTGAGATTAAAGGTGTGAGCCACCACCACCCAGCTTTAGCTATCTTTCTTATATAGCTAAGGCTCATGTGCCTAGGAATGGTGCTGCCAACAGTAGGCTGCCTCCTCCCACATCAAAAATTAATCAAGATAATCCCATAAGGACATGACTACCGGCCAATCTGATCTGGAAGCTTCCCCAACAAGACTCCCTCAAATGAATCTCTGCTGTGCCAATTTGATAGCTAAATCTAATGAGGACAGAGAACTTGCCTCAAAACAGTGTGCCCAAGCCACCCACCCACCCAACTAAGCAAACCATGGATAAAGAAATTTCTATCTATGCTTAGTGTAAATGGTTTTTGCAACTCTGACTCATGCTGGAGTGCATTTACTGAACTGAAAGGTGACCATGAACACCCCAGAGCTAAATCAGTGATTTCAACAAGATGTTTCAATTCTTCCCTCATGAAAAAACAGTGAAACTGTCAACTATAAGATACATTATGTGTGTATATATACATATATATATATATCAAATCAGTTTATCAGAGCTTCTTTTTTAATGCCCTCTTATAGCAAAGTGCCAAATCTTGTACATTCACAGTAGATCCTAACAGATCAGTTCCATTGGTGCTTATCTGTCACCTGTTCTGAAAGTTTACTTCTGTTTTAGACACTAAGGTGCAAAACAAATAAGTATTTGATAGATTTTTTTTCTTTTTTTTTCTTTTTTTCTTCTTTATTTATTTTGTATTTATCAAAAAAGTAAAATGAATTTAAAATGCTGAAAAGTTAACAATATTTATAAAGAAGATAAAAATCATAAACATGACTTATCAAGGGTGATAATGCAAATAAGTTTGCTACACATAAAAATACTAACCCTAACCCTAACCCTAGCCCTAAC
>PVIH01000366.1:238995-372019 GCA_004025045.1 Sigmodon hispidus | reverse complement strand
CCACACAGCCACACAGCCACACAACCACACGGCCACACAGTCACATAGCCACACAGTCACACAGCCACACGGTCACACAGTCACACAATCACACGGCCTTACAGCCACATGGCCAGCCATGGAATAAGGAGAAGAGTATATAGAATAGAGAAAGGTAAACCCAAAGGCAAAAATTATACAAGATATTTTAAGTTAAGTTAGAAAAGCTAGTTAGAAAAGTTAAGGCCAGGTATTCATAAGTAAGAATTAACCTCCATGTATTTATTTGGGAGCTGGCTGGTAGGCCTGTAGTGGAATTATATTCTGGTATTTGTTTCTCCTACTGATTTAATAAAAAGTTGACTGGCCAGAAGGCAGACAGGAAATGTGGGTGAGACTACCAGACTAAGAAAACTCTGAGAACAGAAAAAACAAGGCAGAGACGCCAGCAGACATAGAAGAAAGAAGACAACCATGCTGCTCTGAGAAAAAATACCAAGCCACATGGCTAAACAGATTAATGGAAATAGATTGAGCTAAGATTATGTCTGAGCCATAGGTCAATCAGCATGAAATTAACATAAGACTTTGTCTGATTATTTGGGGCTAAGTGACAGCAGGGCTGAGAGCGGGTCCAAACCTCTGGGTAAAGCTGGAAAATCTGAGCCAGAAACTTCTTCTTTCATAGGTCCCCAAAAGAGTAAAGAAAAATACAAACAAAAAAAAAAAATAACTACTACTACAAATACCATAAACTAAGTGCCTTACACAACCAAAACATATTGTCTCACAGTAGAAGGAGCTAGAAGTCCAAGGTGTTGGCAAGGCTGGATCCCTCTGGGAGCTGTGAAGAAAGCATCTGCTCCAGGTTCTCCTTGGTTTATAGTGGGTGGCTCTCTCCTCCAGTGTCACATCCTCTCCCATACGCTGACGTGTGTTCACATTTTCCTTTCATAAGCATATCATTTGCACCTGAGTGATGACCTCACTATAACTTGATTGGCTCTCTAAAGATCCTACTTCCCAATAAGAGCACATTCTGAGGTACTAAGGGCTTGGAGTACAAGTCAGCTCCCAGTGTTATCTGTGGATTCTAATGAGTTGGGTTTTGTAAAGTTCTCAGTTCAGTCCCTGGCGTGTAGCGCACACTTTTCCATGATGATAATGATGGCAATTAATTACACAGACTTTGGAACTTTTGTGCCCTGTACTAATGAAATGTAATGTAGAAAGTGGCAGTGAAGCAAACTATAAGACGCTTTATAGGACACAAAAGGTACAAGAAAAGATAAAATTCAGCCAGAAGTGTTTACTGGATGTTTGTTGGGAAGCCAGCCCCACCAGTTTATGGAGTATTTTAAACCTACTTTGTACAAAGCAAAAACTGATTATAGCACAAAATGGCCTGACTTTTAAACAGTTCTGTCACAAATGTTGGTCCCCTGACATCTCTAGTCTCCTCCTTGAAGCCCACAACAAACAACAAAACCAATCCCAATAAAAAATATTCCCAGGAAAGGGAAAGATGGCTCTTGCCTCAATCTCCTTCTTCTTCTCCTCATTGGTCTTAGATGGCAGGACCGGGGAGAAAGGAGGGATCCTTTGACTGCATTGAAAGGTAAGGCTCAGGGCAGTTCCCAAGACAATACTGTAACCATATGTTTATATCTGTCTTCACTAGGTTTCTATTGCTGTGACGAGACACCAGGAAAACATTTAATTGAGGTGGCAGCTTCCAGTCTCAGTTCGGTCCATTATCATCCTGGTGGAATATGGCAGCATGCAGGCAGATTTGGTGTTGGAGAAGTAGTTGAGACTCCTACATCTTGCAGGCAACAGGAAGCTGACTGACACTGGCTGGTCATAGAAAACCTCAAAGCCATCCCCCATAGTGACACATTTCCTCCAACAAGGCCATACCCACTCCAACAAAGCCACACCTCCTAATAGTGACACTCCCTCTGAGATTGGGAGGGAGTATTTGCATTCAAACTACCACATTCCACTCCCTGGTCCCTACAATCTTGTAACAATATCACAAAGCAAAATGCATTTAGTCCAACTTCAAAAGTCCCCATAGTCTATCACAGTCAATGTTTAAAAGTCCAAAATTTAAAGTCTTTTCTAAGATTCATGCAATCTTTTAACTATAATCCCTATAAAAATCAAAATCAAAAAACAGATCACAGACTTTCAACATATAATGGCACAGGTTATACATCACCATTCCAAAATGCAGAGAAGGGCACATAGCAAGGAAATACTGGACCAAAACAACTACCTGCACCTCCCTATCTGATGTCAAAATGCTCTTCAGATCTCCAGCTCCTTTCAGCTTTGTTGACTGCAACACACTTCTTTCTCTTAGGCTGGTTCCAGTCCCTGTTAGCAGCTCTCCTAGGCAGGTATCCCATGACTCTGGCATCTCTAACATCTTGGGTTCTTCAAGGCAATCCAGTCTTTACCTTCACAGATTCACGAAACAGCCTCTCTGGGCTTCCATGCAAGAACACTCCTTCCACATGCCTGGTCTCAGCGGTTTTCTTTATGGACAGAGTCAAATTCCATACCTGTTTCTTCTGAACTTAACTCTAAAGCCAGAACCACGTAGTCAAAGCTGTCAAGTTCTGCTGCTCACTGGGGCTGGAACATGGTCCCCTCATTTAATTACATCTTCATGAGCTTTCTGTTTTCCTTTACTGCTTAAGCTTGGCTGTCTTAAAACTTGCTTTGTAGACCAGGCTGGCCTCAAACTCAGAGATCTACCAGCTTCTGCCTTCCCAGTGCTGGTATTAAAGGTGTACCTCATTGTAGTGGGATTTAGATGTTATTGAGGGAGACCTAGAGGTATAGCTTTGGGGTCTCAGGACCCTGAATAGAGCATGGCCAGCCCCATTAAAATCCTCATTACATGCTGACCTTCCTTCCTGTTTGTTCTTGTGCTCTCACAGAGAGGATTTCCACAGCCGCCACTATGTGGGGACATGTCAACCCTGCAAAAATGCCCCTCAGGTTCAATCTTACATCAGTGAGTGTTTATATAGCCCCTTAATAAATACTAATCCTTTATATAATCAAGTACAAATAAAGAATTCTATAATACTTCACCACACCCAGCTCTAAGCTTTTCTTTAGTTTCTTTTCACACGTTGGAAACTTAGCTGATTGTTTATCATCAAGCCTGATGGCCTGAGTTCCACCATCAGGACCCACAAGGTGGGAAGAGAGAGAGACAGCTCTCACAAATTGTCTGCATGTTCAGCAAGACACATGGGTGCCCATATAGTTACACACATTCATGTGTACATATATATGTAATAAAAATCAATTTTGGTCTCTGAGGGACTCAAAGGATGTCCTCTTACACAGAAAGAGACTCTGGAACTTTTAGACATAAAGTGGACCCACTAATATCAAAAATTTCTCAAAAGAGGGCCTGCTGTACAGTATTAAACTACATTAGAAGCTCATGCCTCACTGCCACTCCACCCCACATCTCATTTGTCCATACCTGCAGGTGCCTCAGATCCACCAGCCTATCAAAAGACTTCTTCTATACATGTCACAGGCTCTCTTACCACACTCCCAAAGCCACCACCTTTGATGCCTTCAAAGTTCTGGATCCAATACAGAAAGGGGGTGGGAACCTGGCTCTGAGCCTCACTTCACTGTTCAGCTACTGGTGCTAACCTGGCTCTGACCAAAAGGCTCCGCTGACTCCTAGCCTCCTCCACCCTCACCTGAACCTAGACAACCTGATGAGACCTGGGCACCAGCAGGGACCTCTGTGTCCTACAGAGCCCTGACCTCTGTCCACAGGGCCTTATGCCCAGGTCACAGAGCTGACTGCATGATGGTTTAAGCAGACATTACTCTATGCTCATACTGTCCCCCACCCCCACCCAAACAACTCTTCACCTCAATTCCACAGTGTTCTCTTAATGGCAAAAGAAATTCTCTCACACGCTGGTGCATCTGAGAAAATGAAGCAGGCCTTGTCTCTACATCAGCAACCAACCACAGACCCTGACGGACACCTGGAAAAACAGACAGATGGTCTTTTCTCAACAGAAGACAATAAATGAGAGACTGAGCACTTAAGGAAAATAAATGACAACTGTTAGATTCACCAGGCACCTGAAGATTCTGGAATCCTTGGAACTCCCTGGCAGGTATGAAGGAGGGAGATATGGAAACGCCACACACCGCACCATCTTCTCAGCTCTTCTCTCTCTCTCTCTCTCTCTCTCTCTCTCTCTCTCTCTCTCTCTCTCTCTCTCTCTCTCCAGACTCAAATTAATTACTTGTTCTGCCTTCATCTCTGTCTCCATCCTTCTCTCCTGTACCAGAGTGTTAACTCTTTGGTGACAGAGAAAAGAAAAATGGAAGGCACAAACCCTCAGTGAATTAGCCAGGTAAGAAACACCTGATCCAGGCAAACAGCAGGAATAACACCAAGTCAAAGATGACATTTACCTTCTCAAATGCTTCTTCTATACAGTTGGTTAAAAATTTGTAACAATCCTCCTGCCTCTGCCTTCCAAGTGCTGGGATTACAGTTAAACCCAACACACTCAGTTTGTATCACATAATATGGTATCCTTAGGGAAGACGAACTGAAAGCTTGATCCCATGGGCCTTTAGATCAGTTCAGAGGGTTAAGGGAAGGTTTGGGGTCTTCAGTGACAAAACTAAATTTATCTTAAGAAAAATAATAAGGCAGCCAGGAGATGGTGGTACACACCTTTAATCCTAGCACTCAGGGAGGCAGAGGCAGGTGAATCTCTATGAGTTTGAGGCCAGTCTGGTCTACAGAGTGAGTTCCAGGACAGCCAGAAATGCACAGGGAAACCCTAAATCAAGAAAAAAAGGGGGGGGGGAGAAAGAAAGAATAAAGCAAAAACCTTTCTATGAGAAGTTTTTAAGTATTTGACCTGAGCTATACTTTATGATATAAATAATTTATATAACAGAATGCCCCATGGTATCTAATTAATATACATAATTTTATGTTTTATGAGTCAATTAGAATAAATTTCAAAAGTATTATGGCTCTCTAAAAAGTCTTCCTAAGAGTCACACAACTTGTAAAATGCCTATCCCATAATTCAAGACTGGTAAAGCATATAAGGGGGCCACAAAAACTGTCCATAGCAATTTGAAACTTTATCTCAACAAAGGGAATGAACTAAGGTTTCACACTTAGAACTGAGCTAGACAGGAGGTGGTTTTTCTAGTGTGGAAAGGTCTATCCTGAAGATTTCAGTGCTTAGACATGTAAGAACGTCTCTTTTGTGTCCAGGAAAGACACAGCCAGTTCTGTTGATTATAAAATCTCCCTGTAAAGAGGTAAGGCTGGCTGGGCTCTACAGAAAAGTTTTGTATGAAGAGAACACAACGCTTCCCAAACCATCCAAATGAATGGAGACATATGTTCTGGCAGAGCCCAAAGCCAAGAACAAGTTAATTTTGTCTACTACTGCATAGACAAAGGAACCATGGGTAAGCGAGCAGAAGCTTCCTAGTTCTGCCTGTTTTTAAAATAATTCTTGGAAAATTTAGCCCAGACATGGTAGTCTATTCATAACAGAGATTCTATATCAACAGGAGTAGGCTTTGTCATGGTTTTGATTTTCAGAGCTGTGGAAAAGCAAGCTAACTTCTCCTTCAGCTTCCTTTTTACCTTCCAGGAAACCTAGCTGATAATTCCCGGGACATATGACCGGTACCCGAACTGGAAGCATCTTCCTTATAAGGGGGTCTAATACTGGTTCTCACATAAGTAACAGCAACAGTACATGCCTACATAATGAATGGACAGCATGGAGATGGGGGAAACACCCAACTGATCTGAGCACTGACTCAGACAAAGCAGAGAGGACATGGACATCCCTACCCGGATTCCTGTTGATATCCCACTGCTGCCGGATTAAGAATGATGGACAAGAGAACTACCTTTTACCAATTAATTCCAGAGTATAATTTGTAGCCTGGGCCCTTCCTTGACGATCCTGAGCCTTTAACAAACCATGACACTGCTTTAATTTCTCCTTTGCCTCATACTTTATTAAAACCTAGAATAGGTTCCATCAAATATCCCTTCAAGGAAAAACAGAGAGAGGGAAAGAAATGGGGTGACATTTGTCTCAACGCAATATGAAAGATTAGAGTTTGCTGGATAAAGAGGGGGGCAGGGGCATGAATTCTTGTGAAACACATGCACACACAGGGACACACACACACACACACACACACACACACAATTTCTCTTTTGCAATGACCTCCTTATGCCCCATCCATCAGCCTGGGGTTGGCTTATTCTAACTAGCAGATTCCTTTATTCTGTATAACAGGCCCATCAGACACAATCTGCATGCCAATTACTGGCACAGACCCCTTGATACCAAAAAATGGAAATTAGCTGTCAAGAAAAGCCTTCAGCCGACCAGTCTCTTCTTGCTCTCTATTTCCAGCTCATACACGCCCTCATTCTGCCCAGCACAGGGCTCTCAGTAGGGAGTCCCCAGTGGAAAAAGTCATCTAAAAATACAAACATATTTTATTGTTATTAGTATTAGTTGCTGACTTTCTCAGTACAATGTGAAATTCACCAGTGGGCAAAAGCTGCTTAGGGCAGAAATGGGTGAGAGAGGTTGATTTCTGATAATTGCATTTCTGTGGGAGCAGATCAAGGCGTCCCATGAAAGGACATTCATAGAAAAAATGTGAGGATGAGGGCAAAGGGAAACAGACAAGGAACAGGATTCTGTAACAATCAGAACTTTCCCACTCAAGAATGGGCCGAGGCAGAGTTGAAGGGACAGAGGTGAGACAAGCTTCCATGAGTGAGCCTGTGTCCTAACTGCCTCTCAGAAAGCCAGGCTGAGGCAGCTGGAGGAGCCTGCAGCCCAGGCAACACAGCAAGTGTGCGGCCTGCAAGACCTCTCTCTTCCCTGCCGTTCACAGGGAATCTTCTCTTTTTGCCTAAATAAGCCACAGAGGAAGAGAGTTTATTTTTTGCCATCAAAGAGGAAAGTCCCTGTTGAATCTCTTTGTAGGACAAAGAAATCTGCATTGATCACCTGGAAGATCCCAGGCAAAGCCTTCAGGGACATATCACCTTGCCAGTGTAATTCTAGTCCTTTAATTTTTTTTTTTCAAAGAGGGTTGATGGTGTAACTCATGCCCGGCAAAGCTAGACACAGACAATGATTGAAATGAGTGGATGCCACTACTATGAGAGTAGTAGTGAATGAGATGTGTGCCTCTCCTTGAGGAACACAACGGGACCAAATCTAGCTGGCAGCAGCCCTCGTTATCATTTCTTTTCTCTTTTGAGACTGGGTCCTACTATGTGGCCCTGATGGCCTCAGACTCACTCTGTAAGACTAGTTGGCTTTGGACTCACAGAGATCTGCCATGCTCTGCCTCCTGAGTGCTGAAATTAAAGTCATGCACTCCCAGACCCAGCTTTACAATATTTCTTGTCATACTTATTTTGAAGTGTTATGACAGTTATCTCCTCACCTTCCACGTGTTTCATTGATTAGGGTTTTGTTTGGATTTGGTTTTGGTCAGGGCCAGAGAGATGGTTTACCAGGTAAACGTGCCTGCCACCAAAACTGTGACCTGAGTTTCGTTCCTGCGACCCACAAGATGGAGAGAAAGAACAAATTCCTGTAAATTGTCCTCTGAGTTTTATACATATTGTACATACATACAGAGAGATATACATACAAATAAGTAAATAGTGTGGTACTTTAATTTAAAGGCAGAAAATGCTGACTACTTTTTGCACAGGTCAGCTATGGAAGCTGAGGAAAGTTCTATAAAGTGTGAGGTCATCGAGCCAAAGAGAAAGAATACTGGTCTATGAGGTATGAAATTAGAGGTAAAAAGTCCCGTGGATACAGCCCTACCACATGATCATTCATTTTGAAGCTAAGCAGGATGAAGCCTGGTTAATATTTAGATGGGAGAAACACCTTGGTCATGAAAGTCTAAGGTATCTAACTGAGGTTAGATGTTGACCCAAATGCATGACTCCCCTGAACAGACCAAAGGCTTGAGATGAGAAGCAGAGAAACAGTGGAGTCACTTGGGCAGGGTGCTTACTAGACTGAGCATGATAGGCTACTAAGAGGGTATGGTAGAAAGGCTGAGCTACCAAGGATGCTGGGGGAATCAAGTGGGGTGACAGACAGAGTTGGCACTAAAGAAGGCGCTCTATCAACATCACTGCATGATTATATCCAGGGTGGAAAGAACACCCAGCTACAGCCATAACATGGCTGGCTCATTAGGTGTGGGAATGAAGAAGAGGAAGTTATGATCAGGTGGAGAGGCCACATATGAACAATGTCACATCACCATCACATCACTTACTGGCTCATTACTGCACAGATGACACTTCCAGGATGTTCTATTGGCTTATGTAGCCTAGCGAGCCTCTGGCCACCAGTAAGGAACAGACTAGGTGGCATCCCATCATCATCACCCTAATCTCCCATCACTATTAAGCTCTATAAGAGAGAGAAGAGTGGTCTTACAAAAGATACTTTGACTGGCTAACCCTGAGCATGTATCTCCACTTGTAATGTATGTATCCATCCAGGCTTGTGAGTGGATGCAGGCCAAAGCACCCTTCTCCCCTAAAGAAAACAAAGATGTCAGTGAAATTATCTTGGGTGAGATTTGTGCAGCCAGACTGCTAAGTACCAGGTTCCAGTTTGCATGCTTGGTTCTGCTGGGCTAAATAGAAAGCATCTCCTTGTCATGTTAATTAGATAGGTGAGAAGCTCCAGCACCAGGGCTGCTGTTGGCCCCCTGTGGGCCCAGGGGCCACTTGCCTACTTATGTAGGTAAATTCTTTGCTACTTGGCTCTAGAGGAAAATGCATCTTACATGAGGTGTGGCTCTGCAGATAAGTCTGTTGTTAATGTGCTTCAGACTTTAGACTGCCTTTACCACGGCTCTTGTCATGGCTACGTGCAATGCGCATCGCTTGTATTGGTGTGTGTTGTACTTGTAGCAAAAAGAAAAAAGAGACCACAGGATGCCATTTGTTATTTACATGGGGCGAAAGAAAGGAAACTTTTGGCACTTTCAACCATCTATTCCCCCAATATTTAAAACTAAAACACAACTGTGCTGCTCTAATGTGGGAGGTTTGTAAAATGGAGTTTCCCAAAGCTCAGCATGACTCAGTGGTATATAGCATGCTATACCTGAGCTGAGTGAACTAGCTAAGTATGTGAGTTATGGCTCCGTCCATCATCTGTTTAATATGTATAAAGGTACTCACTTCCTAAGAAGGAGGAGGAGGAGATGGAAGGTAGAAAGAGTTGTAGGGGGAGGGATTTGGTTGTGAGTTCTTACAATGAGGTAATAGAAAAGTAAAGTTGATGTTCCTATCCCTGATCCATATTTTCTTTAATAGTTAGGAACCAATCCAATGTTGAAAAACGGAAGACAAGCCAACCTAATATCTGCTCCAGTAGACATCTTCCATACAGTAGGGAAAGCCCCAAATCACATTGTTAGGGGAACAATCCTGAGCTTCTTCTGAGAATTTCCACATCTCTGAGAAGCTCAGAGTCACAGGAAATTGTTTTGGTGGTGCCCCCCAAACACACCCCATTTTGATGGCCCCAGAAACACCGAGAATTGAATCAAGATAACAGCATTTAATGCATCCAGGGCAACCAGGTCAGGCCCAGACAGTCAAAGCTGAGGATGCTGGGGGAAGCCCAGAGTCTCCTTCTCTGCCTCAGTATCCTGGGAGGTCTGATGCAGACTGACTGCTCGGTGGCCTCTCCCATACTCTGAACACTTGTGTTCAGTCCCCCACGGAAAGGTGTCAAAACCAAGCTCATCTTTTCCTCTCAACATACTTCAGAGTTTGCCCCTCACTGGGGGGAGGGGGCAAGATGCTGGATGAGCCCTGAGACATGACCAGGGGCCCGACACGACTCAATTCTGAGCAGGGGAAGGTGTGATACTTGAAATGAGCCACATCAGGGAGCTGGAAATGATGGTCTGAGTCCTGAGAGACACTGGAGACTAGAGATGTGTGTAGAAAGAGGTTTTAGGCTCTGGACTAACCCCACCTTTTGAACCTGTCCGAGGCTGCTTATCTGGACTAGCAATCTTAAAGTCTTAAAGAAACACACAGACACTTATATTAATTTTATATTGTTTGACCTATGGCTTAGGCACATTGTTAGTTAGCTTTTTATCTTAATTTAACTTATTTTTATTAATCTGCTTTGCCACATGACCCGTGGCTCACTTGTGTTACCTTATATGTTGATTCTTGGGCAGTTGAGCTGGATCATGTCTCTCTGACTCCGTCCTCCTTCCCCTATCTATGCTCAGATCTCTCTGCCTAATTCTAAGATGCCCAACATAGATTAAAACAGTCTTTTATTTATAGTATAAAGACATCCCACATCAGATGTGAACATGCACAGCAACCTGAAGTCTCAAGCAGGGATGGCATGCTTCAGTTCATTATCTGCTCAGTTTCATTTTCAAACAATTGTAAAGGTGAAGGTACACAGTGGGGATACTTCACAGGCCCTGCTCACATTCTGGTGGGTCTCTCTCTCTCCACAGTGTCAGGAGGCTTTGGGCCATGATGGCCAGCATGTGCTCTACTTCTGCATGTTAAACAATACAAGCAGAGGTCATGTGATTAGTCTTGGCCAGGACTGGGCACTAAGAAACAGTCTTGCTCATGTTCCCAAACTCCATTCAGACCACAAGAATCCCCTTCCACCAATACCATGCATTCCCAGTGTTTCTAAATCCCCCACTTCTATTGTACCAAACGCCTACCACATTTATGGTGCCTTCTACTTGGCATATAAAATGGTTTATCAGATGTGCCCACATCCCACTCTGTCCCTGATCCTCTGTCCTCAGCTACAGCTGGGGGGCCTATTAAATGATGTCGAACAGTGCCATGGTGGCTGTGTTTACTACAGATCTAAGAGAAAGGCTCTTAAGGCTTTAAATCCCTCAGCAGCAATGGACACTAACCAAACATGAAGCCAGCATGGAGGCCCCGGGAACAGACTGAGTGAGTATGTTTAAAAGGTGGAGCCAAGGAAGAAAAAAAAAGAGGAACAGGAGGATGAGGAGGAACGGAGGAAAAAGGGAAGGGTTGTCACTTTCTGTTTCTGGGTGTGAAGGTTTTAAGATCAAGGGACCAGGTATAGCTCAGCTGGTCCAGTGGTTTGCCCAGCATGCAAAAAGCCATATTTATTCAATATTTATTCACCCCAGACAGGAGCCAGATAGCAGACCAAAATAGTGATTCTAGCAAAGTCCAGCTTGGTGGAGCAGTGCCTGGAGTGGAGGTGAGGAGTTACTTAGAGGGCCAAGGAGAACTCCAAGGCAGCTGCACTGTGAAAAAGCCCACCCCAGCGTGGGCGGCAACTCACCAACGCTGCATCCATACAGACAGCTTGCCAGCATCCCCACTGAAGCCTGCTTCTCCCGGCAACTGTTCACTGCGCTTTGAACCTTGAGTTGGAGCCTTGTGGATCTTATTTTCTAAGTTCCCTGACTCTTGTAAATTTTGCCAGCTTTCTAAGTCTTTTGAGTCTCCTTTCTCTCTCCAGGACAATGTTCCTTACTGAGGAAATAGCTGGTAACAAACACAAACTGATGGTGCCATTTTAGCGTAACGGGAATTTTTAAAAAGGGTATCATTGCAGCCCAGAGTAGGGAGGGAAGGAATTTGGGCAGAACTTTTTTTAAAGAGATGACTGATGTCTGTCTGTAAACTCGGGTGACAACTCCCTTACAGCCCCTGGAGGGAGCAGCCTTTTTCATCCAGCCTGGCTTTCAGGGGAAGGGTGACGTTGAGCACCCTCCCGTTCGGCCCTGATCGGGACTGTACACTCCCCCACTGGGTCCCCTCTCTGCAGTGACGACATCTCTATGGCCTACGCAGGACTCAGCCTGCTCAGAGAGCATCGCTTGGCCCTGCGTTACCTCTCTGTAATAATCTCATACATCAAAGCTGGAGAGCATGGGCCTGCCTAGGAGCGACTGCCATCAGTGTTTGAATATCATTAACAGGGGCCTCCCGCTCCTCGGCTTCATATGCAAACTCCTGGACTCCCTGGAGTACTTTCTGAAGAGAGTGCTCTGCATCACAGATATTTGTTATTTTGTGGGAAGACGCAGAGGATCCGCAGAGACCCAACCAAATCAACATCAGCCCTGAACCAACAACAACCAAGACCTCTATTGACACCTAGTGGCGGCTTCTGAAATGACAGCCAACTCTGGCTCACCCTCCAAAGCCACTTTGGAAAAAACCAAATATAGCTAATTGGGGTAATTTACAAATATCCAAAAAGAGGACAGGGAAAAGAATTTTTTTTTAGTGAAAATACCTGGCTTTATTTATTTCCTTTTATAAGATTGTCAGGTATCCTGAATTTTTTTCTTGTTTGGTTTGGGAAAAGAAATTTTTGGTCTCACTATCTCTTTAAGGATCTATGAATCAGAGAATCGTGATTAAATATTTTAACTTGGTAAACAAAAAGAGAATTGAAGTCCTAACTATCTACCTCTTGGTCACAAAGAAAAAGAAATAGAGAAACGAAATCCAGACGCAAATGAGGCCCAATTTTACAACACACATGCTCCCATTCCACACATACATGAATGTGCAGTCTTTGCAAGCCAAGCCTAGTGACACATGTCTGTAATCCCAGCACTTGGAAGGCTGAGGCAGGAGGATTGCTGTGAGTACCAGTCAAGGCTACAGAGAAAGTATCAGTCTGGGTGATAGAAAAAGACCTTGTCTCAAAGACAAAAAGAGTCAAGGCAGCAGACATGGTGGTACACACCTGTAATGTGATCCCAGCACTTGGAGAAACAGAAGTAGCAGGGTGAGGGTTTCAAAGCCAGGACAGCTACAGAGGAGGAGAGGGAGGGGAACAAGGAGAGATGGGAAGTGGAGAAGAAGGAGAGGCAGAGAGAGGAGAGAAAGACAGAGGCAGAGAATGTCATGGTGGCCGTATTCCGGATAGCCTGGTTTGGCTCACTGTATAGATGTAGATCTACCAGATAGAGACACACATGCAATAAGACTCAGCTATACTCGTTATTTCATGACTCGGTTTACTTGGCGGGTTTTGCTCTTCATTCTTGTGTGTGTGTGTGTGTGTGTGTGTGTATGTGTGTGTGTTTATGTACATGAATTTCATGTAATTTCTCAGGAGCTCTCCACCTTTTTATTGAGATAGGGTCTCTCACAGGCATGAAGTTCACCAAGACTAGGCTGCCAGTCAGTGAGCTCCCCAGGGCTCCACCTGCCCAACATTGGGATCAAAAGTACACACCACCATACCAGGCTTTAATTGATGTTCAATACAGGTTCTGGGGATCAAAGTCAGGTCCCTATGCTTGCTAATGGGGCTCTATCCCCAGCTCTTTACCCATCATTCTTAGTACAAAGACTGTGGGTGTGTGAGAGGTAGGCAGCATGTAAGAGGGAGGACAGAGGAGACGAGGATATCCCTCCCCTAGGTCTGGAGGTTGTTTCAGAGAGAACTTGGTGTGCTTCACATCTTGGTCTCAATCAGATGACTCTGGTCATTTCTCAGACTCCACGGAACTAGACAAGCAAGGCCTGTAAGCCAGACATGAGCTATCAGAGCACAAGCCCATTTCAGAATAGTACAGTTTTCTGGGCAAGAGGAGAAATTTGTGTTTGTGTGGCTTTAGCAGAATCTGTCCCTTCCTGCCAGGACTGGCCTCTTTCCACAACCCTGGAAGAAGCAGGGAAGACTGGTTCAGTGGCCTGAGAAACCTCAGCACACTGGACCTTGTAGCAAAATACCTGAGAGTCCAGATAAAAGTCTCAGGTGCACGTAGTGAGGTCACATTGGCCAGCTTGTCCAACAGGTTCAGAAGTGCCTGCACAAAGGGTGTAGATCACCAGACCTTGTCGTGTGAGTGTCTTGTCAGCCCAGCCTAATTAGCTGGCCAGCCCAAGCCTGAAGGCCAGACAACCAAAATGAAAGAAGTGGGTATGTACAGATAACTCTGTGGTTAAGACACTGCTTGCTCTTCCAAAAGACCCAGGTTCAAGACCTGGTGAAGCTGGGTCCTGTGACTCACAAGTATCTGTCACATCACATGGTACAGTTTCAAGGAATCTGATGCTATCTGGCCTTCTCAGGCAGCATGCACACACATGGTACACAGACATATATGCAACAAAATACTCATACACATAAAATAAAATGAAACTAACTCAAAATTAAAGGAGCAAGAAAGTGGCCTGGGTACTGCCTCAGGAATTGTGTTGATTGGCAGAGAACTGTGCCACCCTTACTGAAATCAGACTAGCCAGCCCATCTACAGAAGCTTCCACCAGCTGGGATTATTGAGTAGTGGCCATGCTCTAGCCACTGCACACAATATCTTGTTTACCTCTGCCATTCTGATAAGGGAGATAGGATTAGTTCCATTTTTCAGATGAACAATTAAAGTCAGGGTGTAAGGATTCCTGACATCCACGTGGTTAACCCAACATGGTGCTGGGTGAAACAAAGATTCCTGGTATATAGCAGCCACATGGTGAAGCCAACATGGCTCCTGCAGGATGCAGTGTGTACGAAGGCACACCCCTAGGCGTGGCTACGTAAACCCGTGCCACCCTCTCAAAAAGAGACGCCATGTTGCAGTCTCTTCTCCTCTTCTGCTTCTCTGCTCCTGTACCCGCCTAGCAACTCTCCTGAATAGACTCTCATGTGGCCCTGGTAGTGTGTGTGTGTGTGTGTGTGTGTGTGTGTGTGTGTGTGTGTGTGTGTGTGTGTCTTCTCACGTGCAAAACCAACATTTGGTGCCTCGATTGAGTTTAGGTGCACATAAGCTAGGAGAACCTGATCTGGGCTCACTACAAGGCCACCTTCTACCTGTCTGGCTGCTGCAGTATTTTCAAACACAACCTGCTACAAATGGTAAGTTTTCCCATTCCAGTCGGCAAGCGAGAACTATTGTCTCTGGCTTTCCGGTAGGACTCTAGTCTCCCAGAAGACCAGTCACGATCTTTATTGGTCACTGCTGATCCTTATTGCCTGACACTCATTCCTGGCTTTCCTGTTCTTAGAGCCCTACCCATAGACTTGTTCGCAGAGTTCTGCCCTGGGACGCCTATCGTGGAATACTGAAGAGATTCTATTGATAGTGCGTTGGAAGCCCACTATGACACTGATGAGCGTCTATAATGGCTAGCGTTGGGTTTGGCACACACTCCTGAGAACTAGAGAGTTTTTAGGGGTGGCTTATGTTGGTTTGGGTTTAACCCTGATGTCCGTTCCAGATTCTGATGGGTATCTAGGGACAGCTGGTGTGGTTTTGGACATTGTCCGCATTGTCTACTCTGAGAACTGACAAGTTGCTTAGCTGTAGCTCCGTTGCCCCTGGAGACCACTCAGCTGGGTGATGACCCAGATTTGGCGTGTTTCCTCCTGCTCTGGGCCTCAGTAATAAAAATGAGTCAGCAGAAAATATCTCTCCATTCTCACCTCTAAAATGCAAGCTTGAGATTCAAGCCACCTAGTCTTTCTGCCTTACCTAGACACCACCAAGCTTATCTGTTTTTGCACAAAGAAATGGCCTAATTACCCCTTAGATTACTCAAAATAGCCACCAAACAGCTCACCAACCCTGATATTTTACGGGAGCTAACTTTTGCAAGCACATGGGCAGATAGAAAGGGTTTTTCCTATCTCTGTTCATATCTCAGTTCTAAACCTTCTCTCCTAGCTTGTTGATCTTAACCCTATGTCTTTTCATATCCCAGTTCTAAACCTTCTCTTCCAGCTCTCTGTTCTTAAGAGTTTTCCTATTTCTTTTCATATCTCAACTCTAAACTTTCCCTTCTGGCCTTCTGTTCTTCTGTTTCTAGCCACACAACCAGATCCTCTCTGGAACCTCCACATTTCAAATCTCAGTGCTCATCTGCAACTCTTCCTTTTCCTTTCCGAGAGCTCCAAACCTGGCAGCTACATGTACCCCACAAGTCGCTCGTTCTCATGCTCTAAAGATCTTAATCCCGTTCTCCCTCTGGGAAAAGCAGCTGCCATAGATAAGATAATAAAAGTTTACACCCTTGTTTCCTCTGTCAAAACTTTCTCAGGTAAAAAATTAGGCTGTAGAGTAAAGGCAGGTTTGGGAACGGGCCAGAACTCATGCTGGTAAAGTTCATCAGGTTTTTAAATGCCTCACAAATGCACTCTCACAGTATACTAGATCCCTGACAGCACTGAGGAAAAGCAGCTTCTCATGACCTGTTTTTTTACCCTGACATCAGAGCTAAACTTAGACCTTGAGAGGGGACCACAGACAGACTCCACAGGCAGAAGTCTTAGTGCTGGCTTTTAAGGTGTATCACAGGAAAGGTGAAAAAATATGTCAAAAGATACCTCCTGCTGGCAAAAGCTGTCTGACCAGCTCCTTTGTTTCCTCCTGTGGCAAGCATAACCTGCTGTGCTTTAAGTGTGGCCAGCCTGGCTACTGTCTTGCTCTTGCCTAACCTCACAGAGGCGGTTCAGGCCTTGTCCTGGGTACCATCAAGGGAATGCTGGTCTAAGTGAGTGTCCCCAAGCCCCACATGGCAAGGAGACATTACACAGAGACCACTCCCAGCTGATCTCCTAGGCCTGGCTGTGGGTAATTGGTGCTGCCAAGGCTTCCCTAACCTGATCACCGTCATCGCAAAAAGGGAGCCTTGAGTAGTCATAATGGTATCAGGGCCTCGTGGACACTGGGAGCCACATACTTGGTCCTGCAGGAGCTTAGAGGTCTCACCTCTCTTTCTTTCTAGCCACTCCATTGTCAGGGTGAGAAGCAAACAATTCCAGCCTCATCAGACGCTAACTCCTAATTATGTTTTCAGAGATATCCCTAATCACTCACTCATTTTTGGTCATGCCAACTTGCCCCATACTCCTAATAGAAAAGAGATTTTTTTTAGCTAAAATAACTTTCATTTCCTTTAGTCACATTTCGCCTGAATCCAGACTCTGCCAGCCTCTCTAGCTTACCTTGCTATCTGCTTAAACCTGTCAGATCTAGCCTTCTAGACTCCCAGGTGGACCACCAAATGTAGAACATCCAGAATCCTTGTGTCACTAGACACATTTCCCTAAAATCCCCCGTCTCTGAGTTTTCTGTTCCAGCCTGCCTCTCAGACCCGAAGTGGAAATGGCGACCAGCAAAAGGCTCCCAGGTATTTCACCCCACCCCTCCCCCACTTCCCTCACAGACTAACCCTCCAGCCGCTGCTTCTGGAGAACAGAAAAACCCAGGAGCCATTTTCAGAACCAATACAGGTAAAACAGACCATTTCCCCCATCCCCACCCCCAGAACCAAAGGAAAGGAACCAGAGGCCATTTTACCTTCTGCAAAGGGGTAAACAAAAAACAGGAGACATTTTAACCTCTTTCCATCCCCAGACCTAGCAGAGTACACCCACTATATTATTACTTCTCAAGGTTCTCTTACTAACTCATAGGTTTTTTTTCCAAGCTCCAGAAAATCAGAATTTATCATTCCATGGCTTAGGCTCATCCAGACTGCAGAAAATGAGCCGCAAAATCCAACAAACAAACCGCCAAAAGATACAGTTCCCTGAAAAGACAAACTTCACCCTTAAGACAGCTTGAAGCAGCCTTGAGATCCTTTGGCCCAGATCCATTTTCCCCCGTCCCCGCTACATAAACCCAGTTTTCTTTTTATAATAAACATAAAATGGTGAGATGTAAGGATTCCTGACACTCCACATAGTTAACCCAACATGGCACTGAGTGAAACAAAGATTCCTGGTATATAGCAGCCACATGGTGAAGCCAACATGGCTCCTGCAGGACGTGTGGCATACGGAGGCACACCCCTAGGCATGGCTACGCAAACCCATGCCACCCTCTCAAAAAGAGACGCCATGTGGCAGTCTGTCTCTTCTCCTCTTCTGCCTCTCTGCTCCTGTACCTGCATGGCAACTCTCCTGAATAAACTCTCGTGTGGCCCTGGTAGTGTGTGTGTGTGTATCTTCTCATGCACAAAATCAACACAGGGGAGCTAAGTGATTTTTCCCAAGGCCTGCAGCATGGAAGGGATCTCTGTCCACAGAGTCAGAGCAGAAGGACCCTTCAAGGTAATTTGTTCAATCTCCTTTGTCCCTGGACAAAGGACTACAAGAAAGGGAGCAGTGATGTGTCCACAGTCCCACAGCAAAGAATTAGCTACCCAGGACCTCAGCATCTGCATCAAAACAGGAGCACCCTCTTCTCTGCACAGCCCAGAGCTGTGGTCTCCTTAGTTCTTTTTATCTTTTGCTTCTGCTTCTTTTTTTCTTTTTAGTTTTATGGTGGTTTACTGAATTCGCCATCTTCAAAGTGCTCTGTGTGAATCTGGAGACTCCATTTTAGTGTTCCTCCAGGTGACGGCTGCTGCTCTATCCTAACACTTCCTGCTTTGCCTCCTTTCTTCCTGCTGCTGTTTTGGGAGGAGCAAGACACCACCCTCCGCTTACCTCCACGCCAGCCTTTCCAAGTTCTGGGCATGAGACACTCTACACTCACCACTGATATGGTCCTGACAATGATCTCTGATCTAGGCCCCTGCCTCCTACTACATTTGAGCCCAGCACCTCAAAACCAATACATCCCCCAGTCAAGCTCATCATACCTGTCTCCAGGACCCCAGCCTCCAACTCTTTCATTGACTAGTACTTCAACCACAGCCTCTTGAGCAGAGAGAGGGAAAAATGTTGTTACAGGGCACACCGACATTTCATTTCTCTTGTGGCCTCTGTCTGGGCTTCTCATCTTTAAGTAAAAATGTTCCAAATGGGATGGGGCAAGAAAAATTATCAGCACAAACTATTTGTCATCATATTGCACAATGTTGATTTTAAATGCTAGTGTTAAAACATTTAGATGGTATCCAAAATCACTGAAATTACATACTTCACTGTGTGTCTGTGTGTGTGTCTGTGTGTGTGTGTGTGCATGTGTGCACACACCACAACACACTTGTAGAGATCAGAAGACAACTCGTGGAAGTTGATTCTCCCCTGCCATATAGCTTCCAATGACTGAACTTAGGTCATAGTGCTTGGTGATATGCAGCTTGATCCACTGAGCCATCCTGCTGGCCCTTAAATCATACAATGTAGTAAATGTTTCTGGCCCAGCCTAGCCCTGTGGTCTAGACCTGCCTGATACTGCTTTGCCCCACAAATGACTCAGACGCTTATATTAATTACATGTTGTTAGGCTTATGGCTCATGCTTATTTCTAGCTGGGTCTCATATCTTAATCCATTTCTATTCATCTACTTTGCCATGAGGCCCATGGCTTAACTCTACTTTTACATGTTGATTCTTGGGCATCTCTCTCTGACTCTGCACTCCTTCCTGTTTTTCTATGCTCAGATATCCCAACTGCTTCTAAAATGCCTTGCCATAGGCCAAAACAGTTCCTTTATTACCCAATGATAATTCACAGCTACAGAAAGACATCCCATATCAATACTTCTATCATGATTTATCAAAAAGAGAACTGGCCAGAAGAGACAGATTTAGTAATTATGAAAGAGAAAAGGAGAACTCTCACAGGCATGGAGGGTCTAGTGAAGGAACACTCCTATGAGCACCTGAGAGCCTGCCTTGGGACATAATGCATGTGTGCCCTTCCTAGCTACAGGCTAGCCAATGTACCTCACCTCAACTGATAGAGATGGTTTAAAAAAGTCAAGCCAAGCATCTCCCTGATCCACCATCTCCAACCTACAAAACATGAGTGTTCCCCACAGCCCCATGAGCCTGCTTGTAGCGTCTCAGTACCTGGACACAGGACAAGGCCACATCTTGTAATACAAGCCTGAGGCAGGGCCAGCCATAGCATGTCACGTCCTCATTGAGTCTTTTAGAGATGCTGAGCTGCAAGGAGCCCATGAGCACCCACAGGGTGGGGAAGGGGAATCCATTTGGACATGGGAGGTAGAGGACAGAGGAGTAGGAATCTGAGAATTCAACCAGAGAACACAGCTTGGAATGAAAGCAAGGTGGGTTTCTGAGCTTCAGCATAAGCTCCTTTGAGCCACCATACCTCACTTGGAACACATGGGCTCAAAGGTGAAATTATTAGGGATTTCAGAACAGTAACCACAGAACATCAAGCTCCAGTGAGAAGGAAGGCCCTGAATTCAGCCAGACTGGCCAAATGCTTTGGAAGCTGGTCCTGACCAGATCTACCCATGCTTTCTATGTGCCCTCCTAGCCTGGTAGTGGAAGTCATCAGGACCTTCTCATTTCCTCAGGCCAAATCCCTGTTTTGTGGTGCTATTGGCAGGTGCACTCTGGAAAAGCTCTGCTGCTGTGATCTGAGGCTTTACCTGACCAGTCAGCCAAGTCTAGCATTCCTGGTCTTCTGTCAGCCTTTTGTCCAGCTTGGGGGAGCCCCTAAGGAGAGCAACGCCACTCAGGAGCTGGGGTGAGGTGACTGCAGAACATTCCCCTTAAAATGGCCTTCACCTGGACCCAAAGGGGCTCAGTCAACCCTGGAGGAGGAACCTTAGCAATTCACTCACTTGTGGACCTGGTCCCATTGCCATGGTTACAACACTGGGTTCTTCTACTGGGCTAACTACCCTAACCCAGGATGGGCACCCAACTCAATTGCTGCCTCAGCAGATTCTCTTTCGACAGAATCTAAATCAGAGGACCCAGATGTTGATTCCTGGAACTGAGATGGTTACAAAGCTTGGGATCTAGGGTGGAGTAAGTTCGGTGAGGCCTCATGAGCTGTGGGGAAAGAGCAAAGAACCATCTCATTAAGGGAAAAGATGAGGTGGCCAAGGTGATTAGAGGTCCTCACAGACAGAGAGAGGAAGAGTGCTATGCTGGCTACAAAGGTGGACCAGAAAGGCCACCCAGGGCCTGCTCAGACCTGAGGCTTAAGCAAATGGGAACCAGCTCAGAAAAGAATTCAAACTCTGATTACAAAACTGGGACCAGAGTGAATATTTAGTTTGAAAACTAAATGTGCATCATAACGGTACATGCTGCTTGGTTAACTTCTCATGTCAGTGACCTCAAGTCCTGTGTAGTTTTAGTCACCCCTTGTGCTGACTTTGTAGTCATTATCTAGGTTAAGAGGTCACAGAAAGGCAATTAGTCCTTCCTCTAGCAGAAGTGATCAGATTTCACCTTCTTACTAATAGTTCAGAATTATTTCCACCATTTTCATAAATGGTGACCCATGTCATATGCACATTTGGGAGTGTTGGTGAATTTTTAATAAAATCCTCTTTTTGTTCTATTTATTTATCCAGTCATGGGGGGGGCTGTATAAAGCTAAACAGTTAAGTATCCTTTAAAGTGACGCCTTCACTGACTAGTTTGTCACCTCCAGGGTTTATTGTAAGATTTGCACTATTTCTTTGAAAGTAACCACTTTTGAATCAATGTTGTGAAAAAGAGACACAGATTCCAAACAATTTCATTTTTTAACAGCACCTTTGCTATGAACTTAAGAGCTGTGTGAGAAGAAAGGAAAGAAGGAAGGAAGGAAGGAAGGAAGGAAGGGAGGGAGGGAGGGAGGGAGGAAGGAAGGAAGGAAGAAAGGAAGACTTGCTACAAGTCAGAAGCCAGAGCCATCAAATCTCAGCTCCCACACATCAGTCTTATGACCCTGATCAAAGAAATCCCAATGCACTAAAGATCAAACCAAGGGCCTCACCTACATCCCACACAACCACTGAACCCCAACCACATATTTTTATCTCAAAGACACATCTTGCAAAGTTAGTCCACTGTGTTCTCCTTGAATGACAAAGCTTCCTCCTGGTGGCATTGCTTTCTCTTGTTTGTCTATAGTCAAAGGGTGATAGCAGCATAACACCAACATGCTAAACAGCTCTTTTCCTCTTTAACCACTTGATGCAGACAGTCTCTTTCTAGGTACCATCTTAGACTCATAACTTTCAAGTATATAGAACACTGACAGGCATATCATCTCAACGCCAGCCTGCAGAAGTCCCTTTACAATGACTCCTGCTTCCTTTGGATTTCACTACTTCATGTGAGCCTCATGATTTTCCAGCCTTTTTGTTCCACATGCTCACAATTACTTTGAGCTTTTAGCTCAGGGTGGGATCTGCAGGGATGTATGTTGGTTTTGCAAGCAGGAAAGAACACACGGGACCAAAAAGCAGGAGTCACAGTGTGTTCAGGAACAATGGGGCTGCTAGCCATTTCAGTAGAGACAGAGACAAAAGTTTTGTTTGATGTTTGGTTGTAGGATGAAAGTTGTTTGCTTGGTGGGTTCTGATTGGCTGGTGTTTTGGCTGGGGTTTTGAGGCAGGGTTCATTGTAGCTCAGGCTAGCCTCAAACAGGCTATGTAGCCAAGGATGGCTTTGATCTCCTGATCGCCTGAGTCTGATTCACAGACTACTTCTGTCTCCCAAGGAGACAGAAACCACAAACAATCAATAATCCCACAGAAGAAAAATCCCCCCCCAAAAAAGAAATATAAAATAAAATACGAAACCTAAAAATAACAGGAAATAACATCATTGGTCATTAATATCCCTTAATATCAATGGATTTAATTCATCTATGAAAAGACACACCCTAACATGTTTTGTATCCATATACAAAAATAGAAGCCATCCTTCTGCTGCATACAAGAAACACACCTCAACTTCAAAGACAGACACAAGCTCAGAGTAAAGAGCTGGAAAAAGACTCTCCAATCAAATAGTCCTAATTAACAAGCTGGTGTAGCCATTCTAAAGTCTAACAAAACAGACTTTAAATGAAAATCAATAAAAAGAGACTAGGACAGACATTATTTATTTATCTCAGAAAAAAATCCACCAAGATGAAGTTTTAATCCTGAATATTTATGCCCCCAACACAAGGTACCTACATATGTAAAAGAAACACTACTAAAGCTTAAACCTCATATCAAACTTGACACACTAATAGTGGGAGACTTCAATACCCCACTTTTACCCTTGGATAGGTCAATCAGACAGAAACTCTATAGAGAAATAAGAGATCTAACAGAAGTTATGACCCAAATGGACTTAATGGACATATACCAAACCTTCCACCCAAACACAAAGGAATATACATATTTCTCAGCACCCCATGGAACTTTCTCTAAAATTGACCACATACTCAGAAGCAAATATCAACAGCCACAAAAAAAAAAAATGGGAATAACTCCTTGTACCATATCAAATCACCATGGTCTAAAGTTAGAGTTCAACAACAACAAAAATCACAGAAAGCCTACCAACTCATGGAAACTAAACATCACTCAAGTGAACCACCTCTGGGTCAAGGAAGAAGTTAAAGAAATCAAAGACTTCCTTTGAATTTAATGAAAATAAATCCACAACATACCCAAAATTATGAGACACAATGAAAGCAGTCTTAAGAGGAAAATTCATAGCACTAGATGACTATATGAAAAACCTAGAGAAATCCCACACAAGAGACCTAATAGCACAGCTGAAAGCCCTAGAACAAGCTTTAAACCACAACTGCTGAACAGCTTGGGATCAAAAGTAACTTAAGAGAGACATCCAGGGATTTCCCTAGGAAGAGAAAATAGAGAAGATCTCCTTAGCTAATTTGGATCATGAGGAGTTGCAACCAAGAAGAGGTGGGAACAAATCCTGAGAGAAGGGGAGGATTGAGTGAGGGGAGCAAGGAAATAAAAAAAGATGGAGATCTTAATAAAGAAAGCCTATGTGGGATTGGAAAAGACGGGGTGCTAGGGAAGCCTCCAAGAACTCATAGAATGTCCCTGCCTGGGTCTCCAACCAATAGTGAAGGTGCCTTTGACAAAATCCAACACTCCTTCATGATAAAAATCCTGTAGAGATCAGGAATACAGGGAAAATACCTAAATATAATAAAGGTGATATACAGCAAGCTGACAGCCAACATCAAACACCACATTCTAACTAATAAAACCCCAGGATGGGAATGGGCTATCTCTTTTTGAGTCATTGATCAGTGATGATCCCAAACATTACTCCAAGTTACGGTCTACAACTTCACAGTAAGACCCTATTACTGAAGATGCCACATATGCACAGACCATGGGAAAATCAGGCTGGTGCTGATCTGGAGGCTTCATACCTATTACCTAGTTCTTACGGTGCTGACAGATGTTCTGCAAGCTACCAGAGGGAAAATATAATCATCAGTCTCACCCAACTATGAATCCTGTGAGCTATAATAATGGCTACTGTGACAAGATATGCCCACTGGAGTGACAGCAGCATTAATGTTATGATGTTAATCTCTTAAGAGTCACGCCCTCTGAGCTCTGACGTCAAGCCCCATTTAAAGCAAGATTCCCATGTGCACTGCCCTCTCTGTCTTCTCTTGGGAGCTCTCCTTTCTCTCTCCTCTCTCCTTTCTTCTTCCCTTTCTCTTTCTTCTCGCCTTCTCTGCTATTATAACCATAACCTCTCTGTTAACCATAACCATATTCATCTGACAATAAAGCTCTTTTCTACATAGAACAGTGCTAAAGTCTCCTGCTATGCGCCCCTACCTTCTGCCACATTCCTGCATTCCCACGTGCATCCATAGAAACCCACCACCAGATAACCTGGTATATGCAAGCCATACCAAAATACACACAAAAATCCTAACAATGGGAGTAACCAACTACTTTCTGATTGCCTCTAAGGCTTGTCCCGTGAGCTGTAATCAAAATACATTAACAGGACCAAGAACCTATGGATTATAGATTATAGGCCCTAGGAGAACACCTAATACTATTATTCTGCTAAATGTGTTAAAATGATTTATTACTGTACTCATAGATCAGTCCATCCCTCATCCCCCTTCAGATAAGCTGCTTCCTGCAATAGATGGACATTGACACAGAGACCCTTAACTGGTCTACACATAGAAAATAAGCTACTGGAGAATAGTGTTCAGCCCTAAATGTATTATAGGTATCACACTCCTTACCCCAAGGCTCCAAGATCTTTGAGGACAAAGAGGTAGAAACATTGTAAGAGGCAGAGGCGATTTTAAGGAAACTGTTTTCTGAACAGAGCAGGGCAGTGGCAATATGAACTCATAGCCATTGTGACAACATATTCAAGACCTGTGTAAGCTCAAGCCAGACAAATCCCAGCATGAGAAAGGTGGGCACAACCCCCACCCCAAGCTGAGAAGCTATTGGTATTTGAGAGTTTCTTGGAGAGGAAGAATCAGTTTTCTTTTCAAATGTAACCCCTGGGAGGTGAGCCACACTCCAGGGCAGGACTCCCATGAGCAGTTGAGCAACATAAACAGGAGTCATCTGGGGAGAAAACTCCAAAGTGGGTGGGTAGGGAGGTGAGAATGGAGAGGTGATTGTAGAAAGAGGGAGGGAGGGCAAATATAATCAGAGCGCATGCATGCTATCCTCAACGAAGTAATAAAAATACTGCCTTTCTAAAAGTGGAAATTTCAGACTAGAAATTGTAACTAATTCTTGCTTCATAGCTGTTGTGTTATATATAATTTTGCTATGTTGAAATTTAAACCTTCCTTTTTGATTAGAAAAGAGGAATGTCTTTCTGTATGCTGTGAATTATCATTGGATAATAAAGGAACTGTTTTAGCCTATGGCAAAGCAGTTTATAGGCAGTCAGGAAATGCGAGCATAGATAAAGGGGAAGGAGGGCGGAGTGAGAAGAGACCCTGCAAGCTACTGAGAGAACAAGACCTAAAGAAACACAGGTAAACCACGAGCCATGTAGAAAGACAGAGATCGATGAAAATGAGTTAAGACACAAGAGCTAGCTAGCAATAAGCCTGAGCCAGAGGCCAAACAGCTTGTAATTTTAAATAAATAAATAAATAAATAAAAGTGGAAATGTCTTCACATAATCCTACAGTTTCTGATCATGTGGGTTCTCATGAAAGATGACAGTATTTCTAATCACAGCGGTATCAAATGGAGGCTCTGGCTGTCCCTAGACAGCCCCAAATCCCTCCCCCAAATCAGTTACAAAAATCCCCAAAGCCCCGATCAGCATTCTCAGAGCATCATCTACACTGCCAGAGTAAACTTAAAATGCTGAACTTCAGGCAAACTGATGCATCATCTGGTTTTAGTTATCAAACTATAATGCTCTCACAAATATTTTCAATAACATATAGTTCAACAAACCCAACTTGAAAATAAATATTTTGGTGTAAAATAAGGTGTTGGGCTAGTCAAACACGCAGCACACTTGGAGCCTCACCTCCCACCCAAGCTTTTTATTAACACTTCAGCTTGAGGCTTTCCTTTGCCTTCAGAGTTTAAAACTTAGAGTGGAAACATGAAGGAAGGGAATGAGGGAGAGGAGGGGAGGGAAGGAAAGGGAGCCAGAAAAGAAAGGTGCAAAGTGAAAGAAGGGGGGAAGAGGAGGAGATGGTGGGGAAGGGGGAGAGAGAGAGAGAGAGAGAGAGAGAGAGAGAGAGAGAGAGCAGAAAAGTAATCGGAAAGGTTGCAACTGACAAACCATTTCATTCCACAGAAACTGTTATGCCCAAAGTCGAAACCCTGGAGAGACCTGGAGAGACCACCGGAGACAAGGAGGTAGCGGAATGCAACGGGGCTGGGGGGGGGATCTTTTTATAGCCCGATAATGGTACGAGTCATTAGCTAATTGGCTCATGCTAGGGGCTTTCCAGAAACCAGGGTGGAGGTGCCTGGTAGCAACAGGTCAGGCTTTTGATTGGTTAGTACCAAGGTGAAAATCATTTTTATTATTATTATTGCTTCCTGTCATGTTTGGGCTAGTTTTGTGCAGGGTCCCATAGCTCGTCCTTGGGGTATGGTCAAGCTGTCCTGGTTCTGTGCCCTGGAATGTTTCCTATAGAAGGGGAAAGCCCACCATCAACCCTGGAACGTGCAGCTGGCCCAGGAATGATGGTGGTGTATTTTGACTAGAGCATTTGGTGGTCAGATAGCAGGGCCAAGGTGCTATGGATTCTGCAGGTGGAACTTAGGTCATGCTGCTCCTCTGTAAACAGCAGTTTCTAGCTATGATCTCTGGGAACTGGGTGAAGGACTCTTTCTCAGGGCTCTGTCTGCTTTAGTTCTGCATAGTTCTCTAAAATGGAAGACTCCTTTTAGTCCTGGACCCCACCTGGATCATCCAGGTGTCCAGTCCATTCTCTCCTAGAACTGGGCAAGTCCCTGCCAGGAATGTGGAACTGAACTCTATTTTATCTCTATGGCTACTAGAATACAAAATGGCATTTCTTGAGCTAAGTTTACTCTCTTCAAAACAAAGACTCAAACTCTGTTTATATAAAAATCCATAAAGCATATTCCAAAAGAGCATCAGAACAAACCCAGCACATCTCCAACTTTTCACCCTTTACAGGTCCAGAGGCATAACACCCTGATAACCCAGAATATTACTTGAAATAGAACAAATTCCAAATGTTTAGAACCTTCCAGTTTTCTTGTAAGTGGGAAAATCCTTTTATCTGAAAAAGAGTGTCTTGTAAATTACTTACGTTTCAGCATCTCCCTGCTGTCCTCTATAGAGGAAAACTCCTTAGTGAAGACAAATGGTCTCCCAAAGTCTAGTGTCTTCTTACAGGAGAACTGTTTAACGTTAATCTGCTGCAAAGGCCGGACAGCTGAGACAGTGAAATTCGGTGAACGCAGTGGCTTCACCTGGCTAAGGGCCTCAGGAGGGTGTCAATAGGCCTGACCTCTACCCAGTCCACTAGTGTACCCAGTTTGCTTTGTGGGCTTGACCTTATAATGAGGCAAGCGTATGAAACTTTCCTGCTGTACCTAGGCGATCTGGACGCCTACAGTGGTAGATGAGCAGTTCAGGAGCAAGGTTGGAACTACCTTGTGCTTTTTGTGGTTCCTGGAGGGCTCCTGCTCTGGTTCTCCTGGGTGTAGAATGAGACATCATAGCCTCTCCCAGGGCTGGCAACTAACTGCTCACTAAGCGTTACGAGGCAGTGACACTGTGTCTTCCTTTGTGAACCTACAATTCTGCCATGGAAACGTGGGAGTCCAGGAGCCAGAAAAACAACACCAAATCGACAGTTTGGTCAACTCTGACGTCATTTCCAACTTCACAGGGTGAGTGCACACAGTGCTTTAGGGTGACTGGGCCGCAGTGGCATTCCCTGCTGCTGCTGACCCTTCCTTCCTTCCTTCCTTCCTTCCTTCCTTCCTTCCTTCCTTCCTTCCTTCCTTCCTTCCTTCCTTCTTTCCTTCCTTCCTGACAAAGGTTCTCTGTGAAGCACAGGCTGACCTCGAACTCCAGTCCTCCTAGGGCTGGGATCTGAGCATGTGCCAGCACAGTGAAACAGAGGCAGAGAACCTAGAAAAGAGAGAGCGCGAGCCGCGGAGCACACTCTGTGGTCAGAATTGGAGAGTGAGGACACGGTGGCCGCTAACCTCTGTAAGCGACCATGAAGCTGTGCTCTGGTCTGGTTCTGGGACTTTCTCCTCTTTCTCTGAGCAGGAAGCCCATCCAGAGAGCCTCATCTCTCCTGGGAACAGAAGAATATGTCACGGTTCACCACAAGGTGGCACCAGACACCCGTGCACGCTATGAAGTCGCCCTCCCGGTGGGCGGTGGAATTGGGCTACCCGATCAGGTCAGGCCAGATTCACAGGAAACAGATCCACACCCGCAGAAAAGTCACACCGGCCAAAAAAGAAAACAGGCCCACGGAAAACAAGACGCCTATTTTAAGAAGATAGGGAGCTGTAGCACGGGGGCCAGATGTCACTTGCAATTCCTCTGCAAAACGCAGTTTCTCAGGAACCCCCTTGACATGCCAGGAGATAGTGAAGTGTGGGAGACAGGCGGTGGGCGCAGGTGATGCCCGGAGCCAGGAACTGATGGTGGAGAAATAGGCCTTGTGACTGACCCCCTTGTGACTGACCCCCTTATCTTTGCTGGTATTTTTCCCTGACAAAATGAGTGAGCCCATGAATACTGTGAGAACACAATAAGGAAGCCGCTGACATGTCTGCCCCGTGATTAAGGAAAGGATTTTATTGTGGAGAGAGAGAAAAAAACACCCAGAGGCACCTGGAAGAGTCCAGGGCAGAGGGGACAAGAAGCAGGCTGGACATGGCCAAGGTTCCTTCTTGGGAGCAGACAGAAGCAGGGAAATAGTACAGAGTGGTATAGAGAATGGCCAGAGTAGCAAAAAAGAGACTAATAGAGAACAGCACGTGCGGGGTGGGGTGGGGGCATTATAGAGAGAGCTGGCAGGAATCTGGGGGAAGGGAAGCCTGGAACCTGCAGCAAGCTGGGAGCCAGCCAGCACAGTGGAGGGTGGAAAGGCCAGGATGGCCTGGGCTCTGAGATGGAAGTAGGGACTGGGGGAGCCTGGAGATCAGCCTGGGCTTTGATGGGCACCACAGGCATGTATCAATGCAGAGCCATATGTCCTCTCTGCCACAGGCAAGGGAAATGACTCCTTTTGGCAGATGGGAACCCACTTCACAAGCTCCTGAGGAATTCTAGCTTTTATCTAAGCACCAGAAATCTTTTGTACAGTGCAGCTTGAACTGAGACTGTCATTTCTGGACACAGGCACTTCCTGAGACCTAACAAGTTCACAGTAGAAATACACGATACTTCTTTTCCGTTTTGCACTTATTGTGTACAGGTTGAGGGTGTTTGTATAAACTACTTTGTGCATGTCAGGGACCAGCCTTGTGGTATCTGTGGTTCCCAGAGGTGGGTGGGACCCAGGTCTGCTCCGACAGCTTCAGTTTTCTGCTGGGCCACTCACTGCACTCAGATCATCCTGAGAATTAGTTTGTCAGAACTTCTTTTGTGGGATCATTATAGACTGATAATGTTAGATTGTATCAATTGATACAGGCCTTTTCTTCTTTGGGTGCTCAACACTGTCCCACCTTTGGCCAGTAGGGACTCTTTAGACTGATTATGTCAAGTTTTGACTGATCAACTATTCAAAGCTTTGTTTTCTGACTGAACAAAGCATGAATATCCTAAAATTTCCGTGTGCCTTCAATCCCAGGCCAGACATGGAATTAGCCCGTGCTCTAAGAAACACTGACCCTGGAAAAATGGGAACCAAAATGAGGTGATGAGTGTGCATCGTAAAGGCTGGCAATTCTAACCCTGCCATTTCAGCAGGAAAGAACCAAGTACTTTTTTGAAGTACCAAATTATCTTCCTATGAGTTTCAAACGGTGTGACTTTCAATATTGGGTGACTCAAAATACTTCTACAGGCATGACTTCATAGTACCTTGTTTAATTTGTCTTATTTAGGATTTCTATTACTGTTATAAAATACTATGACCAAAAGTAACTTGGGAAAGGGTTTATTTTGCTTACCCCTCTTCCATCACAGAGGGAAGTCAGGACAGGAACCTAGCCACAGTTGCTGACACAGAGGTCATTTGGAGGCTAGGAGGCTTGCTCCTCATGGCTTATTCAGCTGGTCTTTTTTATAAAACTCAGGATGACTAGCCCAGGGATGACACTGTCCACAGTGAGCTGGGGCCTTCTGCATCCATCACTAAGGAAATGCTCTACAGGCTTGCCTACAGCTCAGTCTCATGAAGGCATTTTCTCAACTGAGACTCCCTCCACTCAGATGCCCAGGCTTGTGTTAAGCTGACATACCACTAGCTCTCAAAGATTTGGTTATAACGACACACTGTTCTTATGCAAATTTTGAGGTCTACAATTAGCCCTCCAGTTTACTGATTCCAAAGTCAGGTTTCTATCCGAATA
Source organism: Sigmodon hispidus (assembly GCA_004025045.1). Classification (NCBI taxonomy): domain Eukaryota; kingdom Metazoa; phylum Chordata; class Mammalia; order Rodentia; family Cricetidae; genus Sigmodon; species Sigmodon hispidus. The sequence continues at coordinate 341,226 of PVIH01000366.1, read as the reverse complement.
AACACTATTTGTTCGCTTTCTCTGATAGCTCAGGAAATAACGTTTTCAGGAGCTATCAATAGAAATAGTACAAACACTGAATACATTTTGTTGCAGACAGCACAACCCCAAGGATTTGTTGCCAAGTTACCATGCTCTCAAGTCCCGCATAATCTCTCCCACCATGTGCTTCATGGGGACACGTCTAACCGAAGTGTTCGCACTCATTTTCAACTTGAGATGGCTGCAACCTTCCCTGGGGACCTATTGTGCTCTCCGCCTTTTTATCTTCCCATACTAATAATTCACTTAATAATAATAATACTTTATCATTGTTTTTTACTTTTCTCATTGCCCACTGACATCTAAGTTCCTCCAGCAGGATTTTATTTTTGGATGGCGCTTTGTGTTCCCCCGAAGGCAAGACTGGAAAACCTGGGTCTGTGGGAAGCTTCTCAGTGAGCAAGGACCACAGATATGGCAGAAGCCACCCTGGGCTGCTCCCAGATGACTTCCCATAACCTCTTGCCCCAGGGTCCACGACTCTGACAGGCTCTGGAGAGGAAGCAGCAATTATGCTGAGCTTGTTCCTAGGCTTATAACTGAGCTTCCGGTCTGCCCACAAGAGTGTCACCTCCACTCACTGCCTTGTGGTAATTACTAAATACACTCCTGTTCCCATGAGAGGTGCTCTAGCTTAAAGGACCAGGGACAGGTTGTCCTGGTTGCGCTTCAGTCACAGTTATAAACCACCCCAACAACAAGAACTAAGGGACAAAGAGCTGATTTTAGCTCCCAGTTCAAAGCAGGGAAGTCAAGAGTAGACATAGCCAATGCATGCATGCTTCTAGTACTTAGCTTGCCTTCTCTACTCTTCGGCAGGCCAGGAATCAAGCCCAGGGAATGGTGCCTTCCACAGTGGGCTGGGTCTTCTCAATCAACTAACATAGTTAAGACAACCCCGACCCCAGACACTGCCACAGGCCAACCTGATCCAGACAGTCCCTCACCGAGACTCCTCCTATTCTAGACAGTGTCCAGTTGACTGTGGGAACTGTTACACAGGTGGAGGGGAAGGAGGAGGTTCTAGGAGAGAATGGCCAGCTTTGAGGAGGCAGCTTCTCTCCCCACAGGAGCAAGCTGGATTTCTGATGCTCCAATAAACCATGATGGAGACATAAAAAGACAATACAATAATTGAGAGAGGTTTCTATATAGGCAAAGAGGCAAAAATGGGCAGATTTCCATCAGAAACTGTAACGGAAAAAGGCCAAAGCTATTTCTTGATTCTAAACCTAGACAGGTGACAGAGAGCCATGGCCTATGACATGGGATGAAGGACCAGGGACAAAGAGGGAGCAAAGGGAACGCCAATGTTAAAATGCATTTCTTTTAATTTTGTAAACCATATGTGTTTCCAGATCTGTTGACATGTAAAATTAACACACTTCTCAAAAGAGTCAGGGCAAAAGTATATCAAACAGTACAAAGCCTCAGCCCACATTCCTGCAGAGAGCTAGCTGCCCTCTTTCCCCTGAAGTCCCCAAGGTGGAGACAGGGCCGTTGCTTCTGTGTTGAAGACGGAAACACCTGGTTGAAACGTTGGCCTGCTCCACCTCTCTGGCTGGGGAGGCCCAGGAAGTCAGGGCGGAGACAACCCAGCTCCAGGTTCCAGAGCTAGGAAAGAATGGGGAGACCGACTCTGCAGGGCCCCTTCCTGTAGTATCACAATTGAGACTCAGAGCCAGCTATTGGGGGAAGGCTGAAATATCAGAGAGAGGAAGCACCACAGCCAATTCTCACCCAGCTGTCTTGCAACCCTCAGCCTCGCTCCTGGTTGCCAGTCACTTCTCCCAGTCGCTTCCTTTCTCTCTGGGTTTCTACAGCCCTTACATACTCTATCCCATCCAGGATAAAAGGCGTGTAGCCTTGAACTCACAGAAACAGAAAAAGTTCTGTTTCAGGAGTTGTGAGATCAAGGGTGGAGGTCACCACTCCTTGGCTTTCCCTGTGCTGGGATTAAAGGTGTGTGTGACTGGCTCAGCTGTTTATCTTTGTATTCATGATTTAAGAATTTCCTGAACTGTCTGCCTAGGATTTGACTGGGTGCTCTCTCCCCAATATTCAGGTTTTATTAAATGTGTAATATATATTCCCACCTTCCCTCATGAAGCTTCCTCCCTCCATCCATCCTCTTCCAACACACCTCTTCTTAGCCTGGAGATAAGAAGGAGCACCGCAGCCTCCAGTCAGGCAGGGTTCATGATGAACCCTTGAGCGAACTGTCCTTAGGAAGAGGCCTCATGGGGATTTCCTGTGGACAAGGCCCTAGCATCTGATGGCATTTCATGAACCCACAACAGCATCCTTGTGTGTGTCCCATCGTGGATAGGGCTATGGCCTCCCTCCACATCACCCTTAGCAAAGCCTGCTGACCTACCCTTTCAGCCAGCATTTGCCTTGAAGTAAAATGACCCTCCAATTCTCCCTTCCTTCAGGGTTTCCTCTAAGAAAGTGGGAAGTCCAAACCAACAGTGGTTTGTGTTTGGTTTTGACACTGAAGTTTATCACTCTCTGGTGTCTGGTCCTTTGAGACATGGTTTCACTGTGTAGTCCAGGCTGCCTCAAACTTGTAGATTCTTCTCCACCTCTCCTCCCAAGTACAGAGATTTCAGGCACGAATCCAGATCCTTGTATTCGTTTGTCATTCTTGGTTCACACATGTACCCCACAGTTCAAAAGATCTGAATTCCCCGTGATGCACAGTACCACTCACTGGTTCCCCTGCCACCCTGCAAGTGCTGGTGTGTACACATACAGAGACAAGGAGAAAGATCTTTAAATAGTGTGGTCAATTCCACTACAGGTGACAGAGCTGGGGTCCAGAGGGACGAAGCCATTTTCCCAGTGTCATTCAGTGAGCATGTGGTCACTGCAGGTCTGGGGTCACCTCTCCTCACCACTTGCTGTCGTTCCGCTGGCCACACCTCCCATGGTTGTCACTAGAATGCACACAGTAGGCTCTTTTAACTCCTCCTTTGTCCACAGAGAAAAATGGAAACACAACCCTCCATCCTGGGTTCTGGGTCCTGCAAACCATATTGTTAATCCATCAGGCCCTTCTCAAGTCTCTGAGATCCAGGCCCCGAGAAGATTCTCTGAGGACAGCACAGTCACAGCACAGGCCTCCACCTCTTCCTTCCTGCAGCTGATCAGCTTCTGGGATGAACTGGTTATTCTCTAGAAATTCATTTTCACAAAAGTTATTTATTAGTAATATAGCAACAAAGAGTACACAGAAATCCCAAGTATTCTTTTCGTGCGTGCGTGCGTGCGTGCGTGCGTGCATGCGTGCGTGCGTGCGTGCGTGCGTGTGCGTGTGTGTGTGTGTGTGTGTGTGTGTGTGTGTGTGTTACACGTGTGTTCATATGTGCTGGCCCTATTGGCACTGAGAGTGATCTCTGATCCCTCACTTGGGCATTTATAATTTACATAGGTTCTGGGGATTCGAATTCTGATCCTCACATTGGGTGTTTGTATGGGAAGCACTTTAACCCCTGAGCTGTCTCTCCAGCTCTAGTTAACTTTCAAACAACAAAACCCTCCAGGTCAATCCCAGCCCACTCCCCGAGGCCAGTGGCTCCCAGCATCTGCTGAGATCCTCTCCTGGAGCTCTGTCTAGCAGTCCCCACACAGCCCTGTTGGGTCAGTGCTTTCCTGTGAGAACTAGTCCCACAAAAACTCAAATATAATTGGGGTGGGGGTAATTCCCACTACCACCAGAGAGCTTTGAGAAGGCCCTGCTCTATGAGGACAGTGCCTAGCCCAGTGCCCAGTCCAGAGAGAGGGTCACAAATGCAGGCTTGTTCCTATTCCTTTTTCTCCTAGAGACCCCAGTGCATGATCACAGCTGATTTTAAACAGACAGAGAACATCTTTGCAGACGGTCCATTACTAAGTAGCCTGCTACGGTTCGAATCTGAAATATCTCCCAGTGGCTTATGTACGAGGGTTTGGTACTGGCAGGTTTTGAGCCAATGATTAGAGCCATGGAATAATCCCTTGATATGCTCACAAGCTGACATTATTGGAGGCCATGAAAATTAAGAGGTAGGCCCTCATTAGAAGAAGTAGCTTACTAAGAAGTTTCCCTGGAAAGATACAGCTTGTGTCCCCATCCCCGGCCCTCCAGCCCTTCTCTCCGTAGAGGTCTGAATGAGAATGGACGGCCCCATAGGCTCAAGTGTTTGAATGCCTGCTCCCAGCTGATGGACTGCCTGAGAAGGATCAACAGGTGTGGCTTTGCTGGAGGAAGAGTGTTGCTGGGAGTGAAGTGCCCTTAAAGGTTTAAAAGCCCACATCAGACCCTCTCTCTCTCTCTCTCTCTCTCTCTCTCTCTCTCTCTCTCTCTCTTTCTCTCTCCACCTTTGGCTTTCAGATCAGGATGTAAAGTTCTTAGCTACTGCTGCAGTGCCATGCTGTCCATTCGCCACCACGATGATCATGGACGACCCTCTAAAACTGTAAGCAAGCCCCCAGTTAAATGCTTTCTTTCTAAGAGTTGCCTGTAACCCCAGTTCCAAGAGATCTGACTCCCTCTTCTGGCCTCTGTGAATACTGCATGCACATGTGTGCTGTGAGCTTTATACTCATACACATAAAATAAAAGTAAATAAAGCTTTAAAAAAATGTAACAGGCATGTATATGATAATTCCTATAACAACCATGAAAAATAACCAAAAGAGTAGATAAAAAAGGAATTCTAAAGAGCATATACTTGGGGCTGGATTGGTAAAGTGCTTGCCTAGAATGTGCAGTGGCCCAGGGTTCAATCTTGAGGGCCACATAAAACAGCACTTGGGAGGCAGAGGTGGAGACTCAAGGCTATCCCTGAGTGTACAGTGAGACCAAAGCCAGCCTCAGAATAAAAAGAAAAGGAAAGGAAAGCGTAATATCTATTAAGTACATATATACTATTTAATATTCTTAAAAAACCCTAAAAGAGGAATAAAAGACAGAAAAGAAGAAACTGAAAATAAAATTATGAACCAATATACAACTACATCAATCATTATATGACGTGCTTGAGAACTAAACGTGCCATTTTTAAAAGGCAGAGATTATTAGGAATAACTCACACACACAAAAACAGTCAAAACAGAAAACCAAAGCAACTGCCTATAAGAGATGTACTTTAAACATGTTCATAGAGAGGTTTATAAGAATATAGCATATAAGCAATGAGGAAAAAAAAGAGCTGTATATCACAGAGATAAAAAGAAATCCATTATGATGCTAAAAGGCTTACTCGGAAAGATCTAGTGATCATAAATGTGTATGGCCTTAAAATAGATTCTCAAGAACTGGGCAGTGATGGTGCTCACATTTTACCCTAATAGTCAAGAGGCAGAATGGATCTGTGAGTTCTAAAAAAAGGCAGAAAAAAAAAAAGAAGAAAGAAAAAGGAAAAAAGCAGTACTTCGAAATGCATGAAAAAATTGCTGGGTGTGGTAGTGCACATCCAGCACTCAGAAGGCAGACGCAGGTGCATCTCTGTGAGTTCAAGGCCAGCCTGCTCTACAGAGTGAGTTACAGAACAGCCAGAGCTACATAGAGAGACCCTGTCTCAAAGAAAAAAAAAAGTATGGAAAACTGGCATAAAAGAAAAAATAGAAGTGGCTACATTCATAGTTAGGTTCCTTACACCCTTCTCCCAATCAGAACTACTATACAAAGGTCATGGTAAAACCAGTGTGAACTGAGTCAGCATATCAGCATCCTCACAACAGCCCTAGCTGGCACTTAGCTCTGTGCTACTGGGGCTAACATTGTTATGAGCACTGGAGAGACAGCAGAGCCGGCCTTAGGACAGAAGGGTGGCAGAGCATCCTGAAGACTGGGCTAAAGGGGAGTTACTCCTCTTCTACAGAGGCAAAAGCGAACCACATATATGTCACGAGAGACACTTCATCGTAACTGCAGACTGTTAAGGGAACTCCAGCAGTATGCTGACTACAGACAGATCTCGGTCTGACTGCTCTGACTGCTAACTCCTCACCAGAAGAGAACTGTGACACCTTTAGGTGACGGGGATGAAGAGGGTTGCCCTGGTTTCTGTTTGTCGTTTCTTTGTTTGATGGCACTGCTTTGTGTGGTTGAGTCAGGGGGACCTCTGAAGAGCCACAGGTGGTGGAATGTGGGAGCTGCTGAGGCCTGCCCTTGCTCTTCCCCTCCAGGGCACAGGCACACAGGGCCCACACCTCCCGGAGGCTCAGAGCCATGGTCCATCCTGGACTTGGGGACACTGGAACAACAGCTCCTGCAGCAGTCACTATAAAGGTCCACACTATTGCCCTTGCCTGTTCCAGGCCTATCCAAGGCAAAGCATATTCCATGCCACATGATCTTAAACCTGAGTCCTGAGACTCTTGGCATACAGACTGAGGATACTGAGTCGAACTGTTAGTAGCTGTAGATGCTGTTACAACTGGGGGAAATGAGAGAACTCAGAAAGCTCTCTGGAAGATAAATCTGCATGACTTATCACTAAGCACCCTGGGCTGAGCAACACAACCATCTCCTTGGTAATGTCCGGTCCTATGGGAAAGCAGATGGTTTTCCAAAGCCTCAGGGAGGTCACTGTACTCTGGAAAAGGGAGGACTCACCCAGACCTTCTGATCAGAGATTAATGTGACCTGACCATATCCCCTAAAATGACATGTTAGAAACAAATCCCCAGCACAACAGTATTGGGGCAGAAACTGTGGGATGTGATGAGGTTGTAAAAGCCTCAGCTTTGTGAATGTGGAACCTTAAGGCTGCATGTTTGATAACCTGTTCTGTCACTCAGGTGGCACCTTTAGCCATGTTGTAACAGTGAGAAGACCTTTACCCATAAGACCTTCCACTTTCATGCCACCACCCCAGCCTCCAGAAGCCAATGAACTTCTGGTGCTTATAAATGACCTAGTGTATGATGCTCTATTACAGCTGCACAAAGTCCCAGGAGCACTTTCTTCTCTCTCTGCACATCTTCATAAACCACGATGGTCCATGATGCATCTGGTCATCGGCAGAATGAAGGGTGAAAGAATGCTCTTACCAAGGTATCTGGGAGGACCACTGTGGGGCAGCAGGAGTATCGAAGCAGCTGGCCCATCTTCCAGATGGAGAGTAGCACAACCATGAGAACCAGCATGAAGCCAATCAAGGCGAACAGAGCCAGTGCCAGCGGGAGAGCTTCTCCTGAAACAAAGCATAGGAGAAGGCTTGGGGACAGCAGGAAAGGGGACCTGCCAGTCCTGCACCTCTGACGGTTTCTTAGAGCCACACTCAAGCCAAGGCGGCAGGTGCCAGCACTCTTGAGATTAGGGGTGTCCTCCAAATGCTGCGGGCCTACCATTCTCCTAGAATTTTAATTAAAGTATGTTTTTTCAGAAAGCCACAGAGAAGATTACCATCTCTGTCTTGGGGGGGAGGAATGTAAGGCACTGCCCATGGTAGCGTGTACTTGGTACCACTGCCAGAGGAGGGCAGGCTGCCAGGCCCCAGGCAGGATGAGGGGGAGGTGTTGGAGCAGAACAGCCCAGAACAGGGCTGGGCGGAAACCAAAAACAAAGTGTTTCACAATTTGCTCTTGGCACTGACTCCTATGATGGAGGAAAATATTAAATCCTAAAACAGTCATATTAAGCTGACAGATCAAGCCGCTGCTACACGTTCGGTCTACTGCTGTCTCTCAGCATTCTACTAAGGTCTAGGCCCCTGCTCCTCACAGAGAGCATCCCTTTCATAGAAGAGGGTGTTATTTATGCTTGAGATGGGTTAATGGCCTAGCCCAGGATAAACATCTAGGGCTAGCTCCAAAGCCCATGATGAGTTAGCAGGAAGCACCAGGCCTGAGCATACAGAGAAGCAGAGGAGGGGACAAATTAGTTTCCTTTCCCACCTCTCTATTCTATCAACCTCGAACAAATGTTTATTACTTCCTGCCTGGATCATTGACTCACAATGTTAGGGGTGACTCGGCCCATGTGGCTGTAGCATGTGGGTGGGACGTGTGCATTGTTTTCACTTTTGGAAAATATTTTGGCAGTAGACATCAAGAGATAAACAATGTTAATACCCTTCCAATCCACTCCTATGATGTCCATTCCAGAAAATCATTCCAAGGAAGGAAATAAGTGTGTGTATCAGTCAGTTCACAGGAATGTCCAGACAAGAGCCACAGGCTGTGGCCAATCATCTGCCCAGAGGTCCCCTGCTACTCATGTATCCCTGGGTGCTGTGACTCTCCTCCAACATGAGTTCATTAGCTTACTGTTTGTCTCCACAATTGGAAAGCAGAGTCTCCCTTCTAAGGATAGACCAGGACTTGGCATATAGTCAGTGCTCTGCAAATACTTATTTAATAGAAGCATGGCATCTTCGAGAGCCAATAGGAGTGATTTAAATGCCAAACAAAAGGGATTAATGTAAGATATTATGGAACGTTGGTACGGTAGGTTAGCAATTCAGCTGGTGAAAGGAGAAATAGACATATTATAGTTTTGATCAATATGGAAAAAGCTTGGAAGGTACATACTATAGCCATCAATAAGGATATACTTGTATATATTGGCTCACTGTGTGTCTTTAAAAAGTAAGACAAACTGGGCATAGTGGCTCACACCTTTAATCCCAGCACTTGGGAGGCAGAAGCAGGTGAGTTTCTGAGTTCAAGGCTAGTCTGCTGTACATAGTGAGTTGCAGGACAACCAGGACTACACAGTAAAAGACTGTCTTGAAGGAAAAAAAGGAAGGCAGACCCACCCTGACACAAGGAGCTGGCTACAATGTGCTACAAAGTGTGGCTGAGCCAGGGTAGGAGAGTGGGAACACTGGGCTCCCTGTGTTGAGGAAGCACTGGAAGCTACAGGCAATGGTACAGGCAATGGTGGAGGATTACACAAAGGGTCTGCCAGCAGAAACCTATATGTGACTTTCCTCAGTGTTATGATCAAATATCTGACGAGGAGAAACCAGAGGGAAAGTTTATTTTCACTCATGCTCCAAGGATGCACTCCGTCCCTGCAGAAAGGGTGTAGCCGTGGGGGTCAGTTCTCAGTTGTGGCCACAGGAACAGGAAACTGCAGGTTTACACCCCCACGGGGTTGGTCCACCCCTGAGACCTACTTTCTCCATCTACACCTCACCTCCCAAATAGTGCCACCAGCCAGGGACCAACATTGTTCAAACACATGAGCCCATAGGAACACTCTACATCCAAACTGATATAGGGACTCCTTTGAACTGCATGGGGAAGAATTGAATATTTAACTCCTACTTTTTATAGTTCTGTATTATTTGAATTTTTCATAAGCTTGACAAATAATTTCTTAAGTACCACGAAATGTTACTCAGAAAGTGTAAATGGAAAATGTTACAAAAACAAATAGGCAAGTAGGTATAACGTGTATGTCATAGAGGCCTACTGTGTGTCTTCCCATGGATGATTCCAGAAGGGTCACAGTTGTTTGGAGGGCAATTTACAACAGTGTCAAAGTTAAATGTGTGTCTTTTGGCCAAGCTACTTTACTTCCAGAAATTTATCATTCAAACATATATATATATATATATATATGTATATATATATGTGATATATTCAGCAAAAGTGATCTATGCAAAAAGAAATGAATGCAATAGCAAAGTATTTTAGTGTGGGGGGGTCTAACTCCATCAATCACAGATCAGTTAAATTAGTCAACACACACACTCATAAATGGAATAGTATTTAGTAATAAAGGTTCAAAACAGTGCATATGGTACCACTTTTGCTTAAAAAACGATATATAAGTACATATGTATATGTAGATGAGTTTAAAAGTCTCTAGAAGAATATATAAGAACCTCATACCGCAGGGAAAAGATGCAGAAACTATGTGAATGGAGGAGAGATGTAGAGAAGATAATTTACATGCACATTATTTATTCTGGACCATATGTCATATGTAAAGCCAGGAAAAGTCTTAGAACCATTAGTGGAGCTGCCAGTGGCAGGGACCCAGGGGCAAGCAGGTTACCCTTACCTTGCATCTCCACACACTGAGTCTGGCTGAAGGCACTGTGCCTCCCAATGGCTTTCACCAGTGACTGCGCCTTCGCACAGTACGTGGCCCCTGGTTCCTTGGTTTCTAGGTGCACTGGGATGTCCCCCCTCTTCACCACCTGAACATGCTCCTTTAAGAGATCAAAACACAGTAACTGTCTAAGGGCAGCAGAGATAAATATGGTGGGGAGAGCTGGGCAGGAAACAGTACAGACAGTCCTTTTCCAGAACACAGAGAACAATCCTTCTCATTCGTACATGGAGGGATTTATTTCCTCATTTGCCCACTCCCTCATACTTATTAAGCCTGTACTGTGGACACAGGCACACAGCACGGGAGCTTGCATGTGAGAGAGACATATTACATAAATGCATTCCATGGCATGACTAGAGCTGTGAAGAGAAAGTAGGACAAGACAAAGAGAGTGTCCGAGGAGGCACACGTGTAAACAGGTGTCTAGAAACAGCCACGCAAGCAGGGTAACATTTGAGCAGCCTATCCACCTGTCTGTCCACTCTCCAACCCCACTCTAAGCCCAAGGCCTGGAGAGGAGCCTGTAGAAGCTTGTATGACCTCGCCCAGATGACTCAGGATATACACTGAGCAATGAGCCTCCAGTTACCAGGGTGGGGAACAAGCTCTGCCCCCAAAGAACATGAAGTTGATGCACGCTCCCTCTTGCCAAGCACTGGCTCTCCTCCCAGCCTCTTCCATCTGCCTGGCTGGCAATGCAGTGTCCTGCCAGTGTGCCCTGACCCAGCAGGGTAAATACTGGCCAACAGCCTGTATCTCCTGCACACATCATGTTTCAAGGATCACCATCCCATTCACCTATACACAAGAGCATGCACAGCCCTCAGACATTGCTATGTGGCACTCCCGCCTGAGAAGGGTACCCAGAGCTCAGCTGGCTGCCTGAAACCCACCCGGCTTAGACTGATGAGCACAAACAATGGGATTCATCCCTGACAGATTTGGTCTTGGGTAACTGAATACCTCAAGCCGGATAAGAAGTCAAAGGGAACAGACTGGGTGAGGAGGGTCAGTCTGAGATGTCTTGAGGGGTCAGGGAGGCACAGTCATAGGCATGTATAGGACCTGGAGTGAAGGGGAGATGCTTCAGAAAGTCTAGTGAGAGAGCAGCCAGGCTTCCACAGGCCAGGGTCCCTGAGTAGTTGAGACTCTGCCTCCACCTTGGTTCTGCTCAAAGATTTGGTGAGGGTCTCTGTTGCCCACACTGATCCTTCTGAGAAAGCTAGCTTTCCTTGTGTCCACTGGAGTGGATCCCCAGACCTTGTCATTATGTCAGCTTATACAGAGCTACACAGGGGGTTGTGTCCTCTCTGTCTGCTGGAGCTTCATCTCGCTGCTGTTGCTGTTGGTCTAACCATCCTTCCATGAGGGCTGCCGTCCACTCACCACAGACTACAGCAATCTTCTCATGGGGAAGGGCAGCTCCCTTCCAGGCTTTCTGCACGACCCACCCGATCATAATTAGATAGGCTTTTTCATAAGCCTGTTCCTGGCTCGCTGCCCCGCTTATGCATTCTGCCAAGACACACACACCCTCAAGAGGTTTGTGCCCACCTTCTGTGCTTTTGAAATCATCCGGAACACCCTGAGCTGGAACATCCTGGCCTGCTGCCCCTAAGTGTCTGAGACTAGCTGATGAAGGAGAAAACAAACAAACCACCCTCAAATGTATCAAAAAGGCATTAGGAGGGTCCAGTGAGTAGAGCATTGGAAAAAGAGAATCAGCCCCCACAGACTTCAGTAGACCTGGCTTAAAGAGGGCCCAAGTGTCCTGGCCAAGGCCTAGGATGAACAAAGATCTTTGAGGAAGAAGTCGAGGGATAGATAGCCAGTTCTGTCATCTCTTCCTCCTCACAGTTCACCCAGGTCAGGTCAGGCTATTTATGCCATGAGCACTACAAAGCTGGACTTAACTCCCTCACCCCCAGAAGCTGTGCTCCTGTGAGCCTGACTCAAAGGCCAAGGTCAATGGGAAGCCTCACCGTGGTGCCAGGCTCCCTCCTCCAGTAGACCACAAGGAACTCAAACTGAGGCCCCAGGTCTTCCAGCTTAATAACCAGATACAACCCATATTCAGTGACCTCCATCTTGGGTGGGGTGAGGACAGCTGTTGACAAGAGAAAGAAAGAATCAAAGTCAGCTCTAACCAGAACTGGTTTTCTTGAGATAAAATAACCAAATCATCAGCAGAAACATAGCAGCCCTATGGGCAAGGGAGGAGATCTGCAGAGGGGTCCTTGGATGTGGAATCATGTATATAAGCACTCTCCAGCATGTCATGGATGCTCATGGAATTCCTTTTGAGTTCTATTTTATTAAAATATGTTCTCAGAAATTTGTGTGTATATGTGTGTGTGTGTGTGCACGCGCGCGCGCACACACGTGCATGCATGCACATGCATGTAAAACATAGAGACCATTTCTCTCCTTCCAGCAAGTAGGTCCTGGGAATCAAACTCAGGTTGTCTTGCTTGGCAGCAAGCATCTTTGCTTGCTGAGCCATCTCAGTTTTTTGAATGATGACTGAGTGGATAACAAATGGAAAAGACTACAATTCATTTTTTTTTATTCCAAAGACTCTGTCTCCAGGAGCACGTACTCAAGAGAAGCAATGAAGAAATCATGTAAACATTGCTTTCCTCTTTCAAAACGCATGCTCTGTTCCCCTCTCCACCGCCCTATTTTATTGCTCTTCATCTTGACTCATCTAGTGATCAGATGCTGTTCCTAATGCTCACCAAACACCTGCTTGACTCTGAACTCTGCTGAGCACAGCTTGCCTGGTCTCTGTCCCTTGGGAATGAACATGCCTGGCGGGGTTAATGCTGTGCAACCCTGTTGCTCACCCAGAGCCCTGGTACATACTGGTGCTTTGCGGACATCAGCAAATCAGCAGCTTAGGTGGCGTGGGCCTAGGATTCTTCATTTCACATTAAAACTGTCAGCAAGTTAGAAGAAGCTTCTTACACATTCAGATAAATCAGTTCTAGAAATTAAACCCCACGCACAAACACCATCTCTCACTTTGCAGGTTCCCAACAGAGAGGCTGGCAGCCCCTGGGGACACTTTCCCACCAACAGGCCAAGAACAGAAGGACCCACACTGGCTGCATCCTCTCCCTCAATATCAATCTATAAACTGCAGGACCAGAAGGACCAGTGTGGTGGTTGGTATTGGCTTGGGAAGTATGATGGGATGTGTCATGGGCTAAACCCCTCTGCACTGGGGTCAAGAGACATGAAAGGCAGTTTCTAGAAAGGACATTCAGAGAGCAAAGTATTTGTCCTTCACCATCTTCACCAGAGAAAATATCCCTGGGTTTGGTGAGCTGTCCCTGGAAGGGACAGAAGGTGTTGGGAAGTCAGGCCACCTGTGCAAATGGAGCCAGTCCAGACACAGCACCACACTGCCCCTGAAATACCTGCAGACAGAGAAGGTCCACTTCCTCCATTTTTAAGTCACATATTATTGGAATCTGGGCCTCTGATTGTCATCTTTTTAATAGACAAAATGACCTGAAATTTCAATTTAGAGTAATATTTTTCCTTTTTCTTTTTCCAACACTGGGGCATAAACCTCTGCCCTACACACTGTATACTTCTCCCATTTGATCTACCCAGAAGCTTCAGAAGGCAAAGCTTATTTCCGTGGAACAGATGTTAAGGGAGTTACCCAGCCACACAACCAATAGCCAGAATTAAAGCCCATGCCAGCCTACATTTGCAGCCTCCCCTGTGTGAGGTGTTCATCCACTGCAGAAGGGAATTACAACTCTGGCTGCACATGACAACAGCCTAGGTGGATGTTAAGTCCCAAATAAATGGATGTTCACACATCATTTAAATCGGACACCCCTGGAATGGCCCCAGACAGGTGGCCTTGAAGCTCCATATGACTGTAATATAAACTTGAGGTTATTTCTGCCTTCAATAAGGTTAAGAACAGGAGAGCTCCATTGGAAAACATTAGGACACAATTTTTCAAGTGTCAGTAAGTCAGAGAAGCCCTTTCAAATGGAAAAGGCAGCTGGAGTGCCCTTAAGAGATCAGTGCTAGCCAAGCAATGGTGACACACACCTGTAATTCCAGCCCTCAGGAGGCAGAGGCAAGAGGATCTCCGTGAGTTCAGAACCAGCCGGGTCTACAGAGTAAGTTCTGGGACAGCCAGGACTGCACAGAGAAACCCAAGGGGGGGGTGTTCAGAGGCCCCCAGCTCAGTCACTGACTCCACGACACATGAAGCTCACAGGACTCTTGAGAGAGAGTCTGCCCTCTTCAGCACCTTCAAACCGCTATCTCTCAGATTCTCCTGCAGCAACATTTACCTGTTTATGCTGGCCTCTTGAGCACAGGTTTCACTGTCCAGCCCCTCTCAAATAACTGTTGGCTCTCTCTCATCTCCATCTGACCTGGCCTGCCTTCCAGCAAGAGCTGCCACACTTCAGGAGAGTTCTTGGCTGGAGCCCAAGCTCCCAGTTACCAGAGGAAGTAGTGCTGGTGCTGTCCGGACTCTCTGGGCAGAGGAAGGAAGTGTCCTCCAGGGCCTGTAAACCTCTGGGTGCCTACACTGGGGTCCCAGCACTTCAGCCAAGCCCTCCAGTGCCTGGGAAAGATGCCTGGCAGAGAAGTCCACGGTTTGCAACAAAGCCTCCCTAGTATCCCATTCCAACAGTCCTGCGCTCCTCTGCTCACTGGCTCTTAGCTCCCGCATCCCCAGTGCAACAATAATCATATTAACAAAAGTTGAATGCTGGGATAAGACTGGACTGTCTTGTGCATCATCGACACATTTCATTTCATGTGGTCCCCTCAACTATCGCATGAGGCAAAATGTAGCATCCACACAGCTCCCAAGTTCCAAGTTGGATTTGAACCAACCCTCACAATTCCTCAGGGCCAATTTGGGATCCTCACCATCTAAACCCTCCTGACTTCCACTCAACATTCTCTGTCCTCAGTAACTTGACTTGTTCCATTACTGGATATTGGGACCTAATGTTCAAGAGCCCTCACTTCAAGCAGATCTTCTGTTACATGAAGAAAACCGGCCACGGAGGGCCCTGCCCTTCCCCAACACCAAACTCTTGGTACCCCCACTCCCGCCTTAGACAGGAGTTGGCTCTCTCTTCTTCCACTCAGTCCTCTCTGTGTGGCAGTTGCAACCACAGTCGCTTTCTCAAGGGACCTCCTTAAGCCTATCAGGAGCTTTCTACCTGCCCAGCCACCTCCTCATATCCTTCTGTCTACACTTTAAACCTGTCCTGGATTCTCTTTATCCTCCCTACCCAGTACCTGGACATCCACATCTATTTCCAGGCCTACAGCTGGTAACTTCATGTTGTGTGTTTGACTTTCACCTCCAAGAGTCCCAAGGCCTGATCTCCAGCTGCCGGTCACATGTCCACAGCATGCTGTGTCGCAGGAACCTGAGCTCCAAAACCACAAAGTATCTCCTATTCCTCAAGATCCATTTCTCCTGTTGTGTTCTCTGCCTTACACAGTGTTCTCACCAACCCAAGTAAGAAGCTAGATCCTGTCTTCCCACTCCATCACTGGTAAATGGTCCCCAAGCTCTGTCCAATTTTAATGCAGCCATGTCTACTGAATTTATCCATCCCTCTGTGTTAGTCAGGGTTTTTATTGCTGCCATGAAATATCATAACCAAAGATCAAGTTGGGGAGGAAAGGGTTTATGCAGCTTATACTTCTACATTGCCGTTCATCACCAAAGGAAGTCAGGACAGGAACTCAAGCAGGACTAGAACCTGAAGGCAGGAGCTGATACAGAAGCCTCAGAGGGATGCTGTTTCCTGGCCTGCTTCCCATAGCTTGCTCAGCCTGCTTTCTTAAAGAATCCAGGACCAACAGTCCAGAGGTGGCACCACCCACAATGGGCTGGGCTCTCCCTCATTGATCACCAGTTAAGAAAATGCCTTACAGCTGAATCTTGCAGAGGCATTGTATCGATCGAGGTCCTCTCCTTTCAGATAACTCTAGCTTGTGTCAAGTTGGCATAAGACTAGCTGGCACGCACATCCTATCTCTGCTACTCTACAGAGCAGAACCCATCTTGGCGGCAACAATTCCCCTCATTCTTCTTCTGCCCTACAGGATTACCCTGCTCTAGGGCACTTTCCTCCCAGTGACCATAGTGTTTGTTCTGTAAGAAAGACATGGCCCACAGCCTATTTTCATTGCTCCCATCCACTGACTTGATCAAGCTTCCCTCTAGGGCCAGCTGCTTCTCCACCCCACTGCCCAGCCAGCCCTCACCTCACCCCAAACACACACATCCCTTTACCCTCTAGCCACGGCTTGCACTCAGCGGTATTTGTCTACTTGCCTAGATTTGTTTTTCTTCCCTTTCAATCATTTTCCAATTATATTTGCAATAGAGAAGTTATTTGTCAGCAACCACAGAGAGGAAATGTTTCTAGTAGCTGCTAAATGTACAGATGTTTTTAAACAACCAATCTGCTCTCAGCAGTGTGGGGTTGATGATGTTCCAGATGGGAGAGATTTATACAGGCATGGTCTGAGTAAGAATTCTATTGCCAATGCTAGAGCTTCAGTACCTATGGACCCTAGCAAGGGTAAGCAGGATTGACTTCCAGAGTGGAGAAGGAGGAAGATGGTACATGAAACAGTAATTTTACAAACGTGTCAATAAGGGTGGTTTGTGTTTAGAAGTACACCAGTTAATTTGATGCTGAACAACTAAGAAAAGGTAGTTCTGGCAAGAGTGGAAGGGGGTGTGCCTTACTTGAGTTCCGATTAAAGGGGTGCTCCAGGGTGCTCCAGGCTGAAGTCTGTGAGCCCAGCATGGCCCTGACCCTGAAGTTATATGGTACCGTGGCAGTGATGTCATCAGTGACATCACACTCCGGACCTTGGGTCGGTGAGCACTGGCTGCTGGGGATCCAGATGTGGCTCATGTACAGGCTCTCGTACTCCCTGGCCAAGGAGAAGAAGAAGGCACAGAGTCATACCATACCCTTTGGGGAAGACTCAAAGACGGTTGTAACTGCCTTTGTTCTGCAGTTCTGTGGGTCAGTAGAATAGGCATCCTCTCCCCAACTTCAGATCCTCTACGTGCTTCTCAGCCCAGCCGTATCTCATTCATTCCTCAGGGACCTGAGAGAGTCTCAGTTTGTCCATCTCTTTCAGTGTTCACACTCTCCACCCTCATCTCACGCACCATCATGCCTTGCTCACTTGTGCCTTCCCAGTCTCCAGATCCTGCTGTGTGGATTCCATTCTTCAGACACTGCACACAGCAGACCATGATGTTTCTGTACCTAACGGCTTCATGGGGAGACTCTCCCTGCTCCCATCCTGCCTCCTAAGATGCTTCTACCCTACTGACCCGTGGCTCTCTCCTTCAAGATGGTCCCTTTTTGCCTTGGGCCTGTGACTAGACAGTCACTGTCTCAAATGTTCTGCCGCTGCTATCTGACAGGTATAATATAAATGTCAGCTCCTCCAGAGGCTACCACCTAAGTCTGGACTGCAAACTCAATTCCATTGCATCAGCCTTCACAGCTTTCTATGAGGACTCAAAACTCTGCATTTGGCTCAGAGCTCTGCTGCCCATCGCTATGATGATGGAGAGGTTTGGCATCATGTTGTGCAGTGAGGGGTAGTCACTGGCCATTTGTGGCTATAGAGTATGTGAAAAAAGAAGAATGAGACAAAAAGCATGCTTCAATTTAATTTAAATTTAAGTAGCTAATGGTAGCCAGTGGCTGTAAAACTGAAGAGAGCACACACAGTGCATTTAGAATCTCTTCCTCTACTGCAGTGGCTCCCAACCTTCCTGATGCTGTGACCCTTTAATACAATTCCTCATGTGGTGGCTCCAGCCATAAAATTAGTTTGTTGCTACTTTATAACTGTAAATTTGCTACTGTTATGGATTGTAGTGTAAATATCTGATATTAGAGCCAAGGGGTCGAGGCCCATGGTTTGAGAAATGCTGCTCTAGATGCTAGTTTCCCTGTATCTAGAAATATATACCTCTGTATGTATCCTTGAGCCTAGAAGAATGTCTACACATGTAGGAGAACTCTGGGCTTATTGCTAATGGCATGTGTTGAGCATCAACTTCACTGGTCACTGCTAGAACCAGGTTCACCTCTGGGCCAGCTGAACTTTAGGGTCAAGACTTATTTGGGCTTCTAGATATACACTCATAGTCAAGAAAATGGTGGCTTTCCAGGTTTGTCTATTCCAAGTCAGGTCCAAACTCACCAGACAGTCGGTTTACTATTACAAACAGGTGCAACAAAATGTATTTGGTTCCCCCATATCCATTCACACCAAGGGGTGGACCAAGGAGAACATCTATTCTTGGGCCTCAAAGCCTCCTGGAGCAGAAAAGGATGGACTATCTATCCCTCTTGGATATGCTGTCTAAGGAAGAAAAATTATTAAACAAGGCAGACTTACCCCTGGTACTCCACAAAATAGAACACGGTCTCCCTGGGCTGGACCACTGGATTCCACCTCAAGAGATGCTTCATGTTGGTTGACAGTACAGTTAAGTTCTGTGGAGCAGGCAAGAAAGCTACCCCACCTGGGACAAAATTAAAAGAGAAGCTGATCTTTGAGTGACAGTGAGAGCTGGCACAGCTTCAGGTTCATCACACTTGTATACGTGCTGACTCTTCTTGATTTAGCTCTGCTCTGTGACAGCAGGGCATATTTGTAGTAATAACAGCTAAGCTTTTGTGAACACTGCTCATATTCTATATAGGTCATTGCTAGATTGCTACAGAATTATCCCATTTAATTTTCTTTTCTTCTCTTCCTTTTTTCTTTGCTTGTTTGTTTATTAAGACAGGGCTTCTTTGTGTAGTCCTGTCCTGGAATTCCCTCTGTAGACCATGCTAGCCTCAAACTCAGAAATCCACCTGTTTCTGCCTCCCAAGTTCTGGGGTTAAAAGCATTCACCACTATGGCTGGCTTTTCATGACCCTACTGATTTTTAAGGACCATTATTTTCCCCTTCATATAAAAAACAAAGCAAAGGCATGTTATTGTTTGTTCATGGATATGATTTTTTATTTTATAACTTTGTTTTAATGTGTATGCATGATATGTATGAGTGTGGATGTACATATGCCATGGTATATATATGGATGTCGGAGGACAATGTTAGGACCCTCTTCTTCCACCAATGGGAATCAGGTTCACACTTGGGCCATCAGGTTTTCGTGAAAGCATCTTTATTCAGTGAGCCATCTCACTGGCCCTATTTATTTCAGCTCAGTAGAGGAAAGGGTAGTTGTCTTTAGAAAAAACA
The DNA here is from genome assembly GCA_004025045.1 of Sigmodon hispidus. Taxonomy (NCBI): domain Eukaryota; kingdom Metazoa; phylum Chordata; class Mammalia; order Rodentia; family Cricetidae; genus Sigmodon; species Sigmodon hispidus. The sequence goes on along the minus strand of PVIH01000366.1, from coordinate 321,820 downwards.
ATAGCAGAACAGCTTGGTATGTTCAGGGGGAATAAACCTCAACCCAGACCTCACATATTATATAACAATAAACTTAAAATGGACCTTACCCATTATCTCACAAAGGATGACTGTCTAGGATACATAAAGAACACTGAAACCTAACAACAGGAAATCAAATAGCCAGAAGACAACATTAGAAGGCATGAAGAGATATTTCACCAGTGAAAATACAGAGAAAGCAATATGCACATGAAAAGATGTTTATCGAAGTCAGTGTGGTGAGTTGCTCTTCCAGAGGACCCACATTCCACTCCCAGCACCCACATGGCAACTCACAACCATTGCTAGGGATTCAATGCCTTCTTTTAGGGATCCAATACCACCTACTTTCCTCCAGGGGCACTCAGAACACGTGCCGGCCAAAACACCCACACATGTAAGTACATTTTGTTTATAAAGATGTTTAAATCATTCACTAAAGAGGAAATGCAAATGAACACCACAATGAGACAGCACTACTGTGTAGTTATTATTAAAAACTCAAGTCTGGCAACAGGACAGAGAAGATAGATTCACTCATACATGGCTGGTAGACTTGTACATTGATTCTGGAAAATCATTTGGCAGTTTGTTTTAAAACTAAATATGCAATTACTATCTGACTTAGCAGCTGTGATCTTGGGCATTTATCCTAGAGAAATGGAAACTTCTGCCATGTAAGATATAAATGGTCAAAATTGAACTTGAACTGGCCTGAGCGTCTTTTAATAGGTGAATACTTAAACAAAGGGTAGCAAGCAGGTAATGCAAGGGAGCCATGGGCAAGGAACCCAGGAAGCCTCTAGTGGCTTGGGATGGCAAAGAAACAGCTTGACTCTGATGGCCTCCAGAAGAGACACCATGCTGCTGACATGATGTGACCCTATAACTCAGCAGACAAGTTAGTTCCACTGGAAATTATTTCAAACTTTCAAAGATGTACAATAGCAGAGGGCGCTTCAGCATTCCCTCATTTTTCCTTCCTCCGATCCACAGACACAGTGTGACATAAAATAAGACAACCGGTCACTGTGATGCCACTAAGCTACAGTCTAATTCGGTTTCACCAGTTTTCCCTTCCCATGCTTTATTTTCTTCCTTCCAGGAACCAGTCCAGTGCTCCGCATGTAGCTGTCATGCCTAGTCAGACTCTTCCAGTCTTTGTCTTCTATGACCTTGACATTTCTGAAGAGCATTGGTTGGCTGTTTCATAGCTTCATTCTCAGTTTGAGTCTGTCTGTTTTCACACTTTTTTTTTTTACACATTTTTTTAAGGGTAGCTTGTTTTATGAGATGTCCTTGTCATTACAGCAGCATCTTATACCTGGGAAACTTCCCTCAGACACATACCCGAGAGTGACAGGATGGTACACCAATTCCAGTTCCTTCAGTATCCTTCATGAATTTCTCAAAGGCCAATGAAGATTCCCCACCCCCCACACTCTAGTTTCTGGGGGAGATTAGACTTAGGTTTGTCTCTTTAATCATGTTAGCTGGAGGCAGGTCTCGGCTATGTGACAGCACCTTGAGAGAGGTGTTCAGGACAGCATTGGTCAGTGGCTGGTTCCAGACAGGCTATAACATCTCTTGGCCTTGGACCTGATAGTAAGACTCATGCCTCCCAACACTCCAAGTCATATCCCTCAACTACTGCTTTGCCCTATAAAGGCTAACACTGGAGTCTGGTCTGAGGCTGGAAATACTCCAGCTGAGTGAGGGTGTTGCTATGTATCTTAACGCAGCAAGGTTATGTGTCCCCAAGGCCAAATATGCTCCTCTTGGCCCTCTCCCCTGAGATACACCAGGAGGTACATCAGTGGGGCATCAGCATTCTCAGGACAGGTCTACCAGGCATTTTGCTGAGGGCATTCATTTCCATTTTGTGTACTCTTTCTACGTGCTTACTTCAAGGGTAAGTCCAAGCAACTGGTTGCAAAATATACGTTTTGTTTTGTACTCGCTGTAATTACCAGTGATGTTAATCTTAATCTGCAAAGCTACAATTTACCTGTTGGAGTTAATAAACATATTGGAAGAGATATGGAAATGCTTTTCAGCCATTCACACATTAGTTCTGACAGGTGTTGGTAGGTAGCGCTCACTGCAGTTATGATCTAGTCTCTTTACATTGAATTGGGATTCCTCTGTAAGGATGAGCCATTCCTCCTCCACTGTTCTTTAGGCAATGGTTTTCTTATTTGAATAGACTCACAGGCATAGATTTCATCTTAAGGTTAAACTCCAATGGTTCTATTTTCAGTTGTTCCAGCTTTGGCCCTATTAAAACTCTTCCAGGTCAACTCCTGTACCATCTGATTCACTGTCACCACCTCCTCCTCTTTTTCCATTCTATTTTTGTCAGTTAGCTTTCTCGTTTTATTGCTGTTGCTTTGCTTTTGTTCACTTTATTTTGTTTTTTTGAGACAAGGTTTCTCTGTGTAGCCCTGGCTGTCCTGGAATTCACTCTGTAGACCAGGCTGACCTTGAACTCAGAGATCTGCCAGCCTTGGTCTCTCAAGTACTGAGATTAAAGGCCACCTTGTATTTTTGTTGTTGTTCTCATTGTTTCTGTTTGTTTGTTTTTGAGAAAGGATCTATGTAGCCATGGCTGGCCTCAAAATCAAAGAGTTCCACTTGTGTCTCTGCTTCTGAGTGCTGGAATTAAATGCATAGATCACCACACTCAGCCCTCTCAATGGACTTTAAAACAATAACTTTAGATCTACACATTTCAAAGATAATGTAAATTCCAGCCAATGCTAACATCTTAGGTAACCATGATAGTTATCAAAACTGTGGGACCAATGTGGGTCAATCACCATAACAAAATTCCAGACTTGATTTGGATTCTGCCAGTTCTTCCAGTTTTTTCCATTCTAAGATCCAACCCAAGCTACTAGGCCCCATGCAGGCCCTTGTCCTATTTTAAGCACTCCGCTATGGCACAAGATGCTCCTGTCTCTTCTTGCATTTTCCTGCCCAGTCTTGTAGGCACCCACATCTCTAAAGAGCCCCACCCAGGGAGTTTCAAAAATCCCAGTGCCTAGGCAGTACCCTAGATGAATTTAGAAGCTCCAGCTGTGCAGCCTTGGCAGTTACATGTATAAAAGCTCCCCAAGTGACTGCAATGTTCATTTGAGACTCAGACACTGATCTAGAATTTACTTCTGGTGGACAAAGAATAGTTTAAAATGTGTTAAGTGTCCAAATGCTGGTGGTTTAGGTGTATTTTCTGGAGGACTTTGTGTTTACAGGAGCCTGTTGTGTTCATCTCATCAGCACCCAGACAGAGCCCAGCACACAAAAGGTTTAGAAACACTGAGTGAAACTGAGCAAGAGCCACATATATCATGACTCCCCTTAGATTACCACTAGGCTCGGTGGTCTAACCTCTCAGCCATCTTAGTCCTTTAGATGCTCTAAGATTCTTGTCTCCTAAACACCCTAAGATCTTGGGTGCAAAGGAGGCAGCAGGGAGACTTCCCTCCATAAAGCCACTGGGCAAATTTTCCAGGCAGAAAATGCTGCAACTCCTTCTGGCCAGACCACTGCTTGTTGTCTCCTCCTTCAACAGTCTTTAAGGTAAACGTTTTGGAAAAGTCATCCCTTTAAGTCCTTCACCGTATCACTCTTCTCCCTTTCTAGCCTGCACCCATGTCTCCTCTTCTTCTATAGAAGGACAAAGCACACACTCTGGAGCTGGTTAAAATCAGAGTCACCCCTCCCCATTTATCAGATATGTAGACAAAGAACAGAACCTGAGTATTGATTCCTAGTATAAAATGGGAATCATCAGACCTGCCTTTTGGATTAATGTGAAATGTCTAAAGAACATTTATTGCTAATCTGGAGCATACCATGTACTCAGAGATGTGAACTATGTCTAATGGCACAGGCTTTCAATTCTACCTGCCTGGGAGTGTGAAGCAAGAGAATTGTTCAAGGCCTGCCTGAATCATGGAGCAAGGCATCTTAGAACCCATCTGAAACATGAACAGTTAAAAGGGGGGTGCTCTAAGAATACAGTCAATAGTTGAGCAATTGCACCAGCATGATAAGATCTTAGGTTCATTCAATCCCAGGAAAGAAAAGAAAGGAGGGAGGGAACATCTGTGGCTGTCATTGTTATTACTAGTAAGAATCATTTTCCTCAGTCACTCACTAATATTTGGAAAGGAAAAACGAGACACCTTTACTCATCTGCCCAGTGATCTAATAAGCACCTGCAAAGTTCACCTACACAGTTCTGAGCAAACTGTGGGATAATGTTCTTGTCAGAAAATTTGGGCTACACAAAATTATATGAAGGCAACCTTAGCTAAAGCAATTATTTTCTGATGTCACTGTTTGCATTACCAAACTATCAGAATAACAAACATTTAAAGCAGGGATGCTGAAGTCTTTAAAAAGCTGTTATTTGTATCATCTTGATTTGATTGTCTCAAAACTTCAAGATGGCTGTTATGAACATTTCACAGATGAAGAAATAAAGAAAATGGAGTTATATGACCAACCACTAAACTAGTAATCACACACACAGAGTCAGAGACAGGAATTCAGGTGGGAGTGGAGGTGAGCACAACACATTTGCCACAGGAATGTGTTTGTGAAGGTCAGGGGCCAACTTGAAGAAGTTGGTTCTCTCTTTCTACCATCTGGGTTCTGAGGAATGAACTCAATTTATCAGACTTGGCAACAAGTGCCTTGACCTACTGAACCATCTCACCAGCCACTATTGGAGAATTGTAACACTAAAGGCTATGGCAAGAAAGTAAGGGTAGAATGCATCAACTGTGGACACAGTAAGTGACCTGAAATCTATACTATTTCCTAGAAATAACGCGAAATAGGCTCAAATAAATATAGGGCAAGACCTGAATATACAGACGAGAAGTGAGCAGAACGTGGACATCTTTTGCTAAGCCTTTGGAACTATGAAGGTGTGAGAGCCAGAATACTGACTGTTTCCATGTGGGCTTAGTACTGAGTTCTTAAGTACGCAAGGCTCCCACTGACACCACAGAGTAACAAACACCTTGGAGTATTAAAACTAGAAATTTCCCTTAATAGTAGTTTGACTTGAAGAAGCAACAGCAGGTAAGGAACTGCAGTTTGGGAACAATAAAGAGGTAATTACAAGGAGTCAGAAGTGGAACAGAAAATTATGCAATCTTACTGGGAGAGAAAAATGCCCCAAACCAAATCTTTTTTAAATGGTATGAAGTAACTTTTTCTGTGATTATCAAGAGAAATTTAATTTTTATAAATCTTACACCCAATGTGAAGCTTAGGAATCATGTCTTTTGTGTTTGACATAATTTTTAATCATTTTAAGTGCCATATGGAAAAGGACTGCATTAACTACACTTTAACCCTTAAAATACCAAATGAAATAAATAGCAAAGTGTTTAGGACTCTGTAAACTATATTGATAACATCTTTCTAGACTGGTCTGTCGATACTGGGAGCAAATTTTCCAAATAGAATGCAGGCATTTGAGATGTAGGAGAAAGAGATTAAAAGGTTTTAAAAAACAAACATTCTACACTGGGCGGCGCTGGTGAACTCCTTTAGTCCTGGCACCGGGGAGGTAGAGGCAGGCAGATCTCTGTGAGTTCAAAGCCGGCCTGGTCTACAAAGAGAGTTCCAAGACAGCCAGAACTGTTATACAGAGAAACCCTGTCTCAAAGAAACAAACAAAACACCCTAAACCAAAACAAACAACAAATATTTTAATTCAATCCCAAACACAGGAAAGTACTGTCACCTTCTTAACCTATATTCAAGGCTCAAACTCAAATATATGTAAATCCATTCTTACCTGTGAGAAAACATGAGATCAAGCCACAGAAAAGCCACATGATAAGACTTGCACAGACTCCTTGTGGAACCACTGTGCTGGCCAATATTCAGTGTTTGGTATGAATGTTTTCAGGCAAACTTAGTTTGCCCTGAAACATTGTTTCCTTCCAGAAGAAAGCTTTCTGTCCATCCTAGCCACTTGCTTCAGGAAGCAGATGTTGATGCTGAGGTCAGAGTTGCAATGAAGCTTGAATTGCTCTGGAAAGAGGTGCTGGCCCAAATGCTCAGAATGGGCGTACTCTGCAGCACCCTCCTTTTTGCCCAAACCCAGATATTGCATCAAGGGGAGCGGCCTCTGAGAGTTCCAGAGAAATGATAACTGGGGAACCTGGGACATCTGCCTGAGGGAGACATATGGGCATATAAGATCAGTTTTGGACAACTTTGGCTCTTCCCAGAAGTCAGTGAACATCCAAGATTGTTTTCCCTACTCATCAAGTAGCATCCTTGGCCAAGTACTTCTCTGCCCATTCATTCAAGCTGGGTGCTAATTAGCTCTGCTTGCTAATACATGCTCCTGGAAAAGTGGAGACTTTAAATGATTATTACTACTGTATTCTCCAGTGCTAGGCACTGAACCCAGGACTTTGAACATGCTACACAAGCACTCTGCCACTAAGCTACATCCCAGTCCTGTTGCTTTTTTTTTTTTTTAAGACAGGGTTCCTTTTTGTAACCCTGGCTGCCTTAACTCACTCTGTAGATCAGGCTGGCCTAGAACTCACAACGATCCACTTGTCTCTACCTTCTGAGTGCTGGAATTAAACGAGTGTGTCACCATCACCTGGTTCTGTTCTCAGTTATAAATATCATTTTAAAAGTGAAAAGGTAAAGAATAATAGTTTTATATTTGCAAGTCTGTGAAAAGAAAATCTAGAATATGCTAACAAGATTAGGATCTTGAGATAAAAGGAACAGGAAATGGAGATTAAAAACGTGAACAAGATTCTTTATCTAAGCTCTTAAACTTGATTATTGAATCAAGAATGCACTACTGAAAATTAAAACCAATTTTAAATAAAATTCTGTAATAGAAATTGGCCTCTTAAGCTTCAACTCCTTAAGGACTTTAAAAACCCTAATGCACAAATTATAATGATGAAATGAACACTGGTTTGAGAATGAACATTGATTTTTGAATTGGACATTCTTTGGTTCCAGTTTCTTATTTATGAGATAATTTGGGGCCAGTCATTCATTGATTCATTCAACAAACATTCCCTAGGAGTTTTACTAGGTTTAAAATCTGGGAACTCAACAAGTTCTTATCCTTTCCCAACTAATGAAGATGCATACAGAAAAAACCATGTGGGATACAGTGAACAAACCATTGGGGATACTGGAGTCCTGAAAAGAAACACCCAATCCATCCTGCTGGATCCTAGAAGGCCTCCTGAGGAGGAAACTGGCACAGAGCATTGAACTCAGGAGAATTAGCCACACATCCTAATTAGAAAAATTCTAAGTTTTGTGCAAATAGTGAGCAAGGCTAGAATGAGAAGACGTGGTGAGGCCGGCAGAAGCACCAGTCTGGAGAACTTTCGATGTGTTCTTAATGGCTTACAGTTTATTCTGAGAGCAGAAAATGTCAAGGGCAGGGTTTCAAGCTCTGATCCAGTGGTGGCATTCTCTGCATTTGAGTCTTAGATTTCTGAGAAGGCAAAGAGACAGTCTAGCAGGGGCTCTGGCAGGCATCAGAGAAGAGATACTGTCAGCCTGCACTAGGTTTCCCATGTGGGAAGAAACCAAAACCTCAAGATCCAGGACTTAGAAAGCAGCTCCCACATGGATTGGGAAGGGCCAGGATGCCAAACATGACTTTCTGGTTCTGGTTTGGGTAACTGGGTGGATGACAGCAAGGCCTCAAAAGAAAGAATAAGTGGGGTGAGGTCAAAGCAGGCAAGGTCAGGGGTCTGCAGAAGGTGGCTGCATGTGCTCAGGCATGTACAGTTTGACTTGAAGCAGTTATGTGAATAGTCACAATCCTCACTATATAAATAATCTCAAATTGTCAAGGAAATGATACCTAGTGGGTGAGTTTGTGCAAACAGAACATGTCCACTAAGGAGGATGCGCAGCATATATACAGATCAGGGAAAGAACTGAACTAGGAAGACAGGGTGGGAGTGGTAGTTTAGAGAAGTGGTTCTAGAAACAATAAGGCATGATGTGATTGTGGAGGCAAACTGCAGAAGAGAGTCCCCAGTGAGTTAATCATTGAAAAATGTCCCTTGGAAGTAACAACTGGAAAGTCATTGTAATCCCAGCAAGAGGAGTTCCTGTGGAAGCCTTGATCAGAACCTACATCATTGTGGGTTGAAGAGTAAATGGAAAAAGTAATAGCCATTTTATGCAGAGGAAAAAAACAAATCCATTAGCCTTAGATTTTTTTCATTAACAAAGAAAATACAGTAATGGATTGCAAAATAGTTGTGGGAATTAATAATAGCGACAGGAAATCCAGCAGAAGTATGCCCACTTCTTTTCACTTACCTTAACTGTTTCCCAGTTAGCACTAAAAGGAGCATGGCTCATGAAATTAACAAAGGTTTAGAAAATAAGCAGGAAGTGGGCCTCAGGATGGAATCCCAAGAATATATCCATCTGTGTTTGAACAGAAGGGGTTAGATGAGTTCATGATTCAGCAATCCAGACTTGAGTAAAGCCCAAAAATAAAGTCTGAGAATACATAGTGAATCAGCGGATAAAAAAAAAAAAGGCAAACAAAAAATACAATCAAGAGTAAGCCACACACAACTGAGCTGTGGAGCAGTCTGCCACTGAGCCATGGAGTCTTAAAATGATCAGTTTTGCCAGCATGAATCTATACCAAGACAAGCCAGCCCTGCTACAAGGAAAGTCCTGGGCTCTTACTTACACACCCACGGGGCAGTGAGAGGTAATGTCATTAGCCTAAACTAGCTTTTGAACGATTCTTTTCTCAAGCCGGGGTCACCAGGCAGTAAGAACTAAGATGATCTGCCTCTGCCTGGGCCATTCCACTGAGTGAGGGCTTTTGAATGGTTTTGCCTCATCTGCTCCTCCACCAGCTGATATTCCTGCCTCTGCAACACACCCAAACCAAGCTATCCTTTATGCCTGCAGGTTTGTTTTTGTTGAGCCAAGGTCTCAAGGAGCCAAGACTGGCCTTGAATTCACTATGTAGCCAAATATGGATGACCTTTAACTTCCTGTTCCCCATGCTTACATCCACAAGTGCTGCAATTGGTGTTCACCAACTTTACAGCACTGGAAATCAAACCCAGAAGCTCATGAATGTTAGGCACTACTCTACAAACTCAGCTACATCTCCAGCCATGTTGTCAGGATTTCTGCAGAACTGAAGGATCATTCAGGTATGAACAGCTGTATGGATGAATAAGTGGGTAATCTAATAATAGCATTTCCACCCATTAGCTACATAAATCTTTGGTATTTAATTTTGTTAGGAAAAACACAAACTTTATGGTAAAGGTAGAGAGAAAGTGAGACAGAAGGAAAAATTTGATGGTCATTCTTTTCACCCTCAATCTTCACAGACAAAGAATCTAGGAACCGGCCAAATGGTCACTTTACTCTGTTCTTGTAATCTCCACTTACTCAGCTTGCACAAAGACTTCCATATATTTATGCCTGTGTTTAAGCACATCTGACATTTAGCTCTCATTTCTTTTTCCTGGAAGTCACACAGAGAATTTAAATAGAATTCCTTTTAGAGTCTTTTGTTTCCACCACCTCTCCTCTGGCTATAATTTCCAAAATCCAGTTTTCAGAGCTCTTGCTTGACTTCCAAACTTCCTCTGAGAGACTGGAGAAATGGTTCAGTGATTAACACCACCAGCTGCCCTTCCAGAGGATCTGGGTTCAACTTCTAGCCCCTCCCCTACAATGGTGGCTTACAACTTTAAGTCCTGAGGGGATCCATTTTGGGCCTCCCTCCAAGAGCACTGACATAAATGCAGGCAAAAATACCCACGTTTAAAAGAAATATAGTAAAACATTAAGAAAAAAAATCTCCCTTTGAACAGTCATTTAAATCTACTTCAAGAAATTAATCTCTTGGAATTAATGGGTTAAAACCCTCATCTTCCTGTAGTTATAAATGGTTGCTATGTAACATTACCCTGCAACATCTAGTAGGAAGGAGAATCGAATTTTTATTATGAACAGCTTTTTGTAGTTAAAAGTTCTATATTTGAATAAAACAAATACCACCTTAAAATTCTGAAAACCAGAAACATGCTTTGTAAGTTACCATCTACATGATATTCTAATGATTTTGGCTATTGCTTTTCGATCACTGGTTGGCTCTAAGTAGAGCCCACAACCTCCAAGTCAATTTTACCAAACTTTCCACCCTGTTGACAACCGCAACCATGAGCTACAGCTTCATCCACTTGTCTTTCATTGTACATCTCTCCTCCATTAGTTATAGCAAGACTAGAATATAAATGTCATCAAAGCCTTGTCATTTTTATTCATTGTAATGCAGGGTGAGAACAGCCTTATGTTTGAGCAACAAGAGAATCAACTTAAAAGATAAGAGTCGTTTAAGGGTGAGATGAGTAATGGAGGAAGAGAAGGGAGGCCCCATCTCCTGAGAAAGTGCTCCAGTTCAGAAAGCACAGTACACCTGTTTTGACATCATCTGCTCTTGAAAGCCATGCTTACTCAGGAGTTCTTAATTTCTCCGTTAAGTGTTCAAGATTAGCCTATATTTAGACAACACTTAGTAACTTGTTAAAATCCCTATTTTTGTCTCAACATTTTTCCAAAGATAAGATACCTGCAGGTTAATTTTTATCTAAGTCCAAAAGTCGGTTCTAAAGTCTTTTCCCCATATATTTTAGATAACTACTTCAAAATGTTACTTATGTTTTGTTTTTCTGTTTGTCAATGAGGTACAACGGGAGAGAAAAAACCTAGTAATAAATAAAACTTGCAACAGTGAGACTAGCTTTCCTGCTGTTGTAAGCTTATGTAATCCCTGTGGAAACATTTAAAATCACAGTAGGTTGAATACTTTCCTAGCATGCATGAGGCAGCTGTTCCATTGTCTAGCACTACAAAAATAAATAACATCAGCCAGTTTGCTTGTCCCTGCTATGCTACGGAAGACATCAAACCAGTTCTGAAATTGTTACAACCAAAATGTTCTGGCCAGAAAAACATTCTTAATTTGGTTTAAAACCCTTCTGTATATATAGCCAATGATAATCAAAACTCTTCCTCTTTACCTCAGCAAGCACAGCTAATTTCCTATTTTATTCAACAAGTCTCAGCAAACCACATGCTCTTCTAGTCAAGAGACTCCTGTAAGTAAAGTAAAAATGCACATGTAACAGCAGGAACCTAGGGCGTGAAGTGTGTGCTACTTGTTTTGCTGCCCTCGATGTTTAGAATATAGCAGAGCTGAGTCACATAAACTTGCTGAACCCATACAGCGAGCATTTCTACTCTGCAACAGAATCAGGAATTTGTTTTTTTCAATCATCTGGATGTGATTTAGAAAATGATACTGTCTTATGTTGAACAAAATTCAAGAAGTGACCACTGTCGTGAAAACCTATAAAAGAGTTGAGAGCTATACAAAGGTTTCTTTTTTTGTAATAAAGTATTAAAACGGAAAAGGAAAGGCTGTAATGCTACACTCCTAATTCATTAATTTGGACATAGAAAGTTTCTGAAAAAATGGCCATTTCATAGTCAAAGCCAGAAACTCTCCAAGCAACATAAAAAAGAGTGAGAAACAATAAATCAATTTGCTATAAATTATGGAGTAAGAGTTGGGAGAGACTTTATTATTCTGTTTGAATGTCTTTCACCATGTGCATTATGGAACCATCCACATCAGGTTCCCGCTGATTACTGACTTGGGAATTCAACTCACATTGTCAGCTTATTTTGAAAGGAAACGGTAAATTTTAAGGCCATCTGAAATCTCTCATTTTAAGTGCTGTCAAGTTGAACACTACACACATTGAACAATACTTCTATATTTGGCTGCAACAGCAGGTAAAAATTCTACCCTTCTTGACAAAAAAGTGTAGATAGGGTATATCAGAAGATACCTTTTCCTAATTCCCAGAAAGGCACCTCATAGACCATATTTTTGCAACCTCTAGATTACATGGCAGAGAATTAAGAGCTGCATATGACTTACAAGCAACCTAATAACTTAGGTTGTTCATTGCTAGGCCCTTTTATTCTGGCAATATGCTCAGTTTTTTTTTGTTGTTGTTTTTGGTTTGATGGTGCTATGGACATCCAGTGTTCATGGGTGCTCTACTACAGAACTACAGTCCCAACTCTACTTTTCAGACAGTGTCTTGATAAATTACTCAGGAATGCCTTAAACTCATGATTCTCCTGCCTCAGCCTCTTCAGCAGCCAGAATTACAGGCTTATATCACTTATATCTATTTTACTTACTGATATCTGTTAAGCAGTTTTAATAGTCTTAGGTGTATGAGTTAATACGAAGTAATTGTATGTAATACACATTATGAAAATATTCAACTCACCCCTAAGATTTATGACCAAGGAGACATAACATTTATAGCTTTTCTTTTGTCACTAAACTTTCACACATAAAGTTATTTAAGAACAAAACAAATCACCCTTTACAAGACTTTAGAGAAGATTTTTGGAAACAGAGCTGGGCAGGATTACAGACATGGCATGTATTTCAATTTGGGGAACTAATCATCTCTTCATATATAGATGAGAACTTCTGGACTAATGCTTTTCCCAGGACTCATGTGTCAAGACACAGACAGCACTAGGTTGGGACTGTTTCTAATACAAGTCTATCACTACCCTAGCTATGTAGCTACTTTCTAAGGTTGTTCTAACTAAGAAAATTGCTTCAAGTAAAACTCATGCTTACAATATAGTCATTGGTTGAAGAGATGGTTTAAGAGAGTTTTAAAAATTAATCAAAATGTTGAAGTACAGAATAAAACAGTGTGCAATGAGGTTTTGTTCCACAGTTAGAATGCACATGGGGATATTACTGGAGCACCTTCTTTTTCTGCAAATTCTAGCTCCAATACGTTTTATGTAGTACACCTCAGCACTATTCCAGTGCTGCCTTCACAAAGAATCAGCTGTGGAGTAGTAGTAGAGGGTTTCCAGAATAGCTATATCCATGATAAAGTCTTAACTCCTTTTTATAAAGGCCCATTTTGTTTTGTAGGGGGGAGGGGTACACACAATGAGAGAGCAAAAATAAAGTGTCATCAAATGTTAAGAGTGTTTACTACCTACTCATTCTGCAAACCACTTTTAAATTGTTTTTCTTAGGATTTGTAGCATTTTACAGCCCCGAGGGTAAGCATATATGATGTTTATCTACTCTAAACTAACCTACCATTTACCTTAAACAAAAGACAATTCAATAACAAATGTAAATTAAAAAGCTTTAAAAGCAGGTGTTGTAAAAATGGAAACTCATACACCAGTGCTTTAAACATTTGCTGACTTCTAGTTAGTGGGAGAAGCCAGGGCTGCCACCCAGTGGCAACATCAGCCTCCACGTGATTTTAAATTAAAAAATTTTAACTACTACAATGAAGAAAAAAATAAAATTACACAACTTTACTTTTTGCCATCTGTAGTTCGGGTACATTTGTGTTTAAAACAGTAAAGAACCTTGTGCTCATGTGGCATAAGGGGCTTTTGTTACTTTGCTTAAATTTAAATTTACAGGATGAGGAGGAAAAGTGTGACCAAGAGAAGATTCAATACTTTAGTCTCTCATTCACACACAGAAAGTACTAGATGGAAAAAAAATGCAGTTTACCTAATTATAGTGTATTTCTGCACAGCAAATTATCTCATTCCAATGTCTCAGTTAAAGAAACTAAGACAAGGAGTGGCTAGGGGTATCACTCAGCGGCAGAGCACCTACTTATCGTGTGAGAAACCTTGGGTTCAATATGAAAGTATCAAAACATAATTTTTCAGTAAATATGATCAGATGTTGGGAGGATTGGTTAGGATGCTGAAAGGAGAAACCTTTAAAGTACTGCCATGTAGAATTACTGATATTTAGAGAGGAAAAAAAAAACTTCACATCTCATTGTCTACTATTTTCCCCCGACTTGGCCATGACTTACTTCACAGTCTTATAAATATGGCATCACCTAATACAATATACTTTGGTCACGGAACACTTCAAACATCCATTTCATTTCAACAGCTAACTGTCAGAGACTGCTATGATCCCCTGAACAGCCAAGTGAGAAAAAAGGACACTCCCTAGATTCTTAGCATTTTTGTTTAAATAGCTATAAATTATGTTTTCTAACCTATATCCAAGGCCTTTTGAATCCAATAAATGGATTTTAAAATGAAGGCACCAACAACATACTTTATATTTACAATGGCTTGTGACAGATACAATACCTAAAAATAATGTCTAGTTTTCCATTTATTATTGCTATTTAGTCACAGAAAAGATTAACACTTTACAAGAAATGTACTTTAGCATATGCCATATAGATATATTTTATGTGAAAAGAAACTATGGGAGAACAGAAGGTCTTTACAAGAAAATAAAGAAACATCAACAAAAGAATTCTTTCATATAAAGATTTTTGAACCAAATTACTCTTTTTCAGAATACAAAACCTTGTTAGAGGAAAAGAGAAAAATAGCAAAAAAGACAGTAAGATAGAAGACCAAGAATAAAGAACTTCTATATAGATACACTGCATATGTAGATATATGTATGGGTTGAGTTATAACAAAAATACTCATGTATTACACTCAGTTTTTATACACTTAGAAACAGCACTTTCCAAGCAAGTACAATTGATCCAACGCGCTGTATTCAATCACATGATGAGTTAAAGCTGTGTAGCAGTCATTGCTGTGAGTATCAAGACAAGTGCTTGATGAGATATAGTTTTTCTCCTTGTTCACTTGTAAAGATTGGTGCCTTTTTGTAATGTTCTACAAGTTCCTCCATGGTGCTGAATTTCCGCTGCCCAATGCAGTAAACAGTGTCTTTCAGCTGGACTTTAAAATGCTTGTTTTTCCCTTGTGCTTTTAGTGATACCGAGAAGTCATTTGGCTACAAGAGAAAGGGGAAGGGGAGGTAAACATTGTAAAAGCCATGTATCAGAACTTGAAATAAAATGTAACTGTTAAAATCTGAACATTAAGTACAAGACACTATGTATGCTACATTATTTACATAATCTCCTTTATTCCTCAATAGATCCTTTTTTTATAAATGAGGAAAAAGGCTCAGAGAGCATGCCTAAGATTACATTACCGGGTTAGATAGGATTCAGACAGGCTTCTAGAGTCTTCTAACACCTACAGTTCCCCTATAGTAGCACATACAGAAAAAGCACAGGAGAAAAAACATGAGAAAATTCCAGACTTTAACTCCATCCTCTCTCAATTCAGAGTTGATAGTACCTGACTTAAGACACAATACTCTGAATTTTCAAAAACAAAGGGCAAATAAGAATTCAACTAAATTTTTTTTTAAGATTTATTTATTATGTATACGGTATAAAGAAGAGAGTACCAGATCTCATTACAGATGGTTGTGAGTCACCATGTGGTTGCTGGGAATAGAACTCAGGACCTCTGGAAGAACAGAGGTCTTCTTAACCTCTGAGCCATCCCTCCAGCCCCCGAATTCAACTAAACTTTAATAAACAGTGACAAACACAAATTCCTACAAGGGCCAAAAGAGAAATGTAAGTAGTAGATACAGAAAAGACGGTGTGGCTAGCTTAAAGAAGGTGTACTACTCATCTATGACTGCTGCTTTGCAGGAATAGACTCCATGTGGACTGGTTTTTGTCTTTTTTTTTTTAACCTTCATTTATGTGATGGGTGTTTTGCTTGCATGTGCCTCTGTATATAACGTGTGATCAGTGCTTATGGAAGCCGGAATGGGGGTGGGTATTGGGTCCCCTAGAACTGGAGTTACAAATGGTTTGAGTTGCCACGATGGTACTGGGAATGAAACTGGGTCCTCTGAATCACTGAACCACCTCTCCAACATGGTCTTTAAATTGTAAAGGAAATCTGAAGCCTACATTTTCAAAAGATGTTTTTATTACTTTTTAAATTTTGTGAATGTCTGTATGTGGGTTATATGTACAGTTATGGAGATGTCCAGGTGGGCATCAGATCCCCCTAAGAGCTGGAACTGCAGGCAGCTATAGGTGCCTGATATGATGCTGGGAACTGAACTTGGGTCCTCTGGAAAAATGGCAAGCACTTTTAATTGCTGAGCCATTTACTCAGCCCCAAAGTCTGGATTTTTATAAATCTTCTGCTATCTAAATATTGGCAATGAATTAGAAAGACTTTTAATTGTAAAAGCCAAACAAAAACACATATTTAAGGTCTATAGCTAAAAAATAACAGTACTAAAAGTATATTTTGGCTATTTATACTCTACTCACAAGAAAAACAGCATCCTATATTTAAGCTTCCTTCTTTCTTAATTAATTGGTGGTAGTTGCAGCTGTTGTTTTAAACCTAATACTTCTGAACAATCTGTGTCAAGCCAAGAACAGTGACTTCCAAATGGTATGCCATATATCAGTATTTTTAACAGAAAACTGACTCCACTATTCTTCTCTATTAACTTCTCTGTCTTCTGAGAAGCTAAAAGCATTATTTCCTCCAACTTCGTATCAGGAAGTTCAATTCATCTCAGTTTCATACATATACTATTTTCTTCTTTCTTCCAACCTTACATATAATACATTCACAGAAAGTCATTATTCACCTTGACTTGATAAGTAGTGACATCATTTATCAGGAAAAGAAAGTTTTCAAGAAAAATAAGATCCATCAAAATTTAACATAAAAAGCAACATTTAAGAGACTAATAGCTATGTCATTTTTCAATTTGCATATTTTTATTATCTAGCTAGTACTGAATATAATTTACCTTTTATTGCAAATACATTTCAAATGGTGTTAAATAAGGTTGTTGATGCCAGTAGGGGTGGTGCTTTAAGTTTTTAATCTCAGCACTCACAGGCGGAGGTAGGAAGATCTCTAAGTGAGATCAAGGCAAGCTCATCTAAAGATCTAGCTCCAAGACAGCCAGGGCTACACAATAAAATTCTGTCTTGAAAAACAAACAAACAAACAAACAAACAAACACACAAAAGGTTGTTGAGGTGAATAAAAAGCCCCAACAGTCAGGTATGGTGTCATACACCTTTAATCCCTGCAATGGCAAGGGTAGAGGCAGGTGGATCTGAGTTCAAGGCCAGCCTGGTCTACTCAGTGAGTTCCAGGGCAGCCAGGACTACATAGTGAGCCACTGTCAGAAGGGAGAAGGAAGGAAGGAAGTTAGTTAGTTTAGTCAAACAACTGATTTATGAAGACATTTTTTTAATACAGTTAGGCTATATATGTAAGGACTATAATAACTGCATTCTTATATATTACACCTAGTAGCAGTTTAATTTGCATTATTCTACTTTCAAGAAAGAAACCACTATTCAGTTTTCCCCATTTTTCAGTTTAATGGGACAGAAAACATTGCAGAAAATGGCAAAATCAATACAATAGGAAAGCCCATTAATACAATGTATCCACTGCTCCACCTAGCTCATTTACCTTTGAAAATCAACTTACCGAAGATTCACTATCACGGATGAGGAAGTCTCCTTCATGTCCCCTTTCATTTAATGCCATTTCTGCTTGGTGCCTGGTGACTTTGCCATAATACCAAGGATTGCCAGCAAACTTTCCAGTGAGTGAAGGCCTAATGTAATCACACTGTGGAGGCGATGGTTCCAAACCTGATGTTAGTGGACTATTCTGCATGATGGTAACATAGTTTTTTGGCACCAGGCCAACCATGCCATTGATTTTCCTGCACTTCCACCACTCTGGGTCATTTTCTGGCTTTTCAATTACATCCATTATATCACCTTTCTCAAAATTGAGTTCTTCATCATTGGATGAGCTGAATGGGTAAAGTGCCTGTACCACATGCAGTACTTGACCTGTATTTAGGTTATTGACAACTGCTGCTAATTTCTCTGACAGAGAACCTACATGGTCACCCAAAGGACTGTCACCTTCTTCAGTCACATAGTTTGAAGGAAACCATCCAATTTGTCCATTATAGCTGCCACGCCACCACCCATCACTGCATTTCTCCATGACGATAACTTTCGTCCCTTTTATCAATGACAGTTCATCCTCTCTCTCAGCCATGTAGTTAAATTTCACAAAAGCAGGCATGTTGAGGTCATAGAGACGTTCCCCTGGATCAACAAAGCTATCATCGGCAGGAGACGCAGTGTCTGGGACACTAGCTTTTCTTTTCACTTTTCCAATGCCTGTTTAAATAAAGAGGGAGGCAGGCAATCAGAATACAGTTTCAACTTGGTACACTTACGCTAAGCCTCTAGATGAAGAAAACGAACTGATATGATGTAATCATCTTTTGGGAAATGAAATACAAGTTCTTTTTCCAAAGCCAAACCAAATTAATTTAATTTCAGTCATGTGGTAGTTTATCTCCTTTCTCCTGCCAAACCCACAAAATAACTACATAATAATAAAGCTGTCATGTTAAAACTTCTCTTAAGTGTTTATATAGGTTATTTCTCCCATAGCTACAATTAAGAATACAAACACTCCAGTAATTCCATACTTGACATCTCAGTTTATTAACCTAGGTTTTGTAATTAGCTGTATAAAAATAAAATTACTTAAATTAGTACCTGATACACAAAATGCAATAATATCTGCATAATCTTATTTGATAACTTCTTAGTTTCCAAAACCAGATCACTCTATGTATATTTTAAAATATTATTTACTCATTTGTTTCCCTCATCTCAATTCACATACAACATCCCAAGAGTCAAGGATTGTTCATTTAACTCATAGATAAAATCCCAAGGAGCTTGAAGGGTACTTAGCTTCTTTCTTTCTTTTTCTTCTTTTTCTTTTTTTTTTTTTTTTTTAAATACTTTTATTTTTATTTTATGGGAGTTGGTGTTTTGCCTGCATGTATAACTGTGTAAGGGTGTCAGATCTTGGAATTACAGACAGTTGTTAGCTGCCATGTGGATGCTGGAAATCTAACTCAGGTCCTCCAAAAGAACAGTCAATGCTGAGCCATCTCTCCAGTCTAAGGATTTCTTTATAAAACTATTCAAATTTCTTTCTACACTCTTTTTGTTTTGCTTTGGTTTGTTTTTGTGTAGTCCTGGACATCCTGGAACTCGCTCCTTAGACTAGACTGGCCTCAAACTCAAGAGATCTACCTGTCTCTGCCTCCAGAGTGCTGAGATTAAAGGTATGTGCCACAACCACCTGGCTTTTTTCTATATTTTTTATTCAATCATTTATTCATTTATGTATTTATTTTTAAAAATATTTATTTAGTATGTATACAGTATACAGAAGAGGGTACTAGATGTCATCATAGATGGTTGTGAGCCACCATGTGGTTGCTGGGAATTGAACTCAGGACCTGTGGAAGAACAGTCAGTGCTCTTAACTTCTGTGCCATCTCTCTGCCCTCTTTCTACACTTAAAAAAAAACAAAAACAACCTCATTATTCTCATTCTGTTCAGCCACAGCCCGGCCTCACATTCCTTTAGGGATCTTAATAACCACCTTTTCTCTTCAGAGACTTCACATTACTTTTGTTTCTTTCTTACATAGACTTATCAGTTATCGAAAAACATAATCAAATCTCTTCAGTACCAGAATAAAGTTGTTTTACTTTTCTATTCTTTAGTAATTTTTACATTTATTGCTACATAAGTTTACTTAGCCTAGCATAGACAGTCAGAAACAGCTTCTGAGAGCTCATTCTCTCCTACTGTGCAGGTTTCAGCGATTGACCTCAGGTTCAGAAAACCTCATGCTATTCTTTTAAAATTGCATCATTTTTTAAAAATTATCTTTCCACTTTTCAACTTCTTCTACTCTTGCTTAAAAATATATGCCTACTAACTATTTTGGAGGGCCAGTGCTGCACACAACACAAAGTATATGTGAAGTTCAGAGAGAAACTTCCAGGATTAGGTTTTCTCATTCTATATGAGTCCAGAGGATCAAATTTAGGTCATCAGGCTCAGCTGCAAATGCTTCTACACACTGAGCCATCTTGTCAGCCCCATACTCATAATCTTTTTCTTTCTCTACCATGATATATTAAAACTACTTGATTACAACTGTAACTGGAGTTTTAGGAAAGAAGACTGATTTGGGGGTGGGATGTAACAAATTATATTGGACCAGAAGCCCCAGATACCAAACAGAAAACAAATGATGGTAAAGCAGGGAAGAATTTTAAATAAAATAGCTATGCTAGGAAGACAAACATACATACAGCCTAGAGACCGACAGAAGCTTTAAGTTTGACTAAAGAAATAACTATAGCAAGGGAAGAGAGGTAGACACAGTGAGTGGTCAAATTAAAGTTTAGATGGTCATTATCCCAGTGTTGGATCTGCCTCTTTATTGCCTGAAAAAACAATCTGGTTCTCATGAGACTACTTCTGATCATAAGAGGTAAAGTTCACTAAGGAAAGAGTTGATTATTTGTTTGATTTCACTGTTCTTAGAAAAGGTGACTATAGGTTTAGGACAGTGGCTAAAAACTTTCAATCAGCTTTTAGGAGATCTGGAACAGAATATTGTAAAAACTAACACCAAAAAACTTTTTAATTATCTTTGTGCCTTAAGCCTTTTAAAAGAATGAAACTGACTGATTAGGTCATAAGTTTCTCGACAGACACTCCTTGATTAGCATGCTTATATGCAGAGTTAACAGAATTAAGATCCATAGTAAAAGAGGCAGATATAAAATGAAGGCAGAGATACCAGGTTTTATCTTGCTTTTAGTTACTTGTGGGCACAAGGAGCCAGTGCATTTTAGAAAAAGGAGTATTACTTTCCTATTGGTGTAGTAAGATACCATGACCAAGGCAACATGTAAGAGTTGGGGCTTATAATTTCAGAGGGTTAGAATTCATGACCACCATGGGGGTGTGGGGAGGGAGAGAGAGAGAGAGGCAGGCAGGGCTGTGCCATGAGGCAGAGAGAGATAACTGAGAAAATATACCATCATACAGCCAAACTATAAAAATGAAGATCTCCATCCCTCTTTTTTAGCTCTGAATGCTTAAGGAAAACAATGTCAAAATGATTTTAGAATACAGACTTTACAAAAAATGTTCAACAGTTCTTCAAAGATAAAGAAATTAAGACATTCTTATTAACTCATCGATGATAAACTTGTGTTTTAAGAAATGTGAAAGGAAGTCCTTCTGACTGAAATTAAAAGATGCCAGGAAGGGGCTGGAGAGATGGCTCAGTGGTTAAGAGCATCGTCTGCTCTTCCAGAGGACCCGGGTTTGATTCCCAGCACCCACATGGCAGCTAACAACTGTTTGTAGTTCTAGTTCCAGGCAAACACCAAGGCAAATAAATAAATAAATAATAAAATAAAAGTTTAAAAAAAAAAGATGCCAGGAAGAAATCTTAGTCATACAAAGAAATAAAAAAGGACATCCCCAATAGACATGCTGACTCACACCTAGGAAAGCTCAGGAGACCTCAACCCCAGACAAAGAACTAAAACAGGCAACTAAGGTATGGTAAGAGCAAAAAAATAGTATTCCCCAAGGAAGAGCACACCAGTTAGTCATCCAATACCAAATGGTCAGCCCTGGAAACATACACATAAGTAACACACACACACACACACACACACACACACACACACACAACCACCACCAACAACAACAACAACCAACACCAACAACAACTAAAGAAAAAGTGGCCATGTATTTAAGAGATTGAAGGGGGAGCAAGGGCACATGGGAGGACTTGGAGGGAGAAAAGTAAAGGTGGAAATTAATTGTAATCTCAAAAATTTCTCTTAAAAACAGAAAAGAAATAAAGAACAATGGCAAAGGTAGCTACATGGGTAAATATAAAACCGCTAGTAGTCCATCTTTCTTCCTATGATTTAAAAAATACGTAAAATTATAACTTCACTCTTAGTAGAAACAAACAGTACATAAAGAGATAATATATAATGATATAAAGGAACAGTTATATATACCACCAAAACCAAGTTGAGATTAGCTTATATTTGATAAAAACAAGATATTAATTGTGATATCCAGGGTAACTTTCTTTTTTTTTTTTTTTAAACTTTATTTATTTATTTATTTATTTATTTGCCTTGATGTTTGCCTGGAACTGGAACTACAGACAGTTGTTAGCTGCCATGTGGGTGCTGGGAATCGAACCCGGGTCCTCTGGAAGAGCAGACGGCGCTCTTAACCGCTGAGCCATCTCTCCAGCCCCTCCAGGGTAACTTTCAAGCAAAAAATAAAAAATAAATCAAACAGTTAAGAAAACATCACATCTTAAAGGAGTTAAGGTGGGGAAAAGTGAAAGTCCTTCCTCATCAGTAACAGTACACACTGAAATGCATTTCCCACCCCACTGGAAGGATATATGAGCTCTTCCTGCTAAAATACCCTGGGATCTTGTACTTCTCAAGTAATTACATTACATTCTTATTTTTAAGACAAATATATATAGCATACTTTTCGATAAAGAAAATATTTGCATCATCCAAAACTGTATTGAGCAGATGCTCACACTAATTATTACAGTGAAATAGGGAAAATTTTTAAACTTTTAACTAAAAATAAAGAATAGCTTCAAAATGATTTTTAATCCTAAAGAAAAGTATCTAAGGGGCTGCAGAGATGGCTCAGTGGTTAGGAGCACACTGTTCTTCCAGAGGTCCTGAGTTTGATTCCCAGCATCCACATGGCAGCTAACAACTGTCTGTAATTCCAAGATCTGATACATTTACATAGTTACACATGCAGGCAAAACATAAGTTCACATAAAATAAAAATAAATACTAAAAAAAGAAAAATGTTTTTTAAAAAGTATCTACACTACTTATAATCAGGAAATAAAAAAATTCTCAATTCAACAATTACTATCACAAATAAGAAAGCATTATAAACAATCTGCATTAATCTTAGAGACTAGAAATATTTTTTTAAAAAATGTAGTGCAGGGTACTTGTTTTCTATACAACAGAAGCCCCCTTCTCTCTGGCACACTGCTGCTGTAAACATACCACAGCCAGAGCAAGGTTTTTAGAACCACTAACACACACCCCTAAGGTTTGTACATATTCTTCTACCTAAAATACTCCTGTGTCATTCTTCAAAATGTGGTGCACATAACTATTTACTCACTGAAAATTCCCTTCCCTTCCCTACAAAGAGCTCATATTCCCCTCTGTAGTATTGCACAGTTTTACATGTTTACTCGAACAGTAAATATTCTATGTGCCACTATTTGCTTAAGGGCAAAAAATGTTTTTCCCCACTATCTCTGTATCCCTAGTGCCTAATCCAGATTAAATGTCCCATTAATCTTTATCAGAAGAATGAACAAATGTAGGCAAATGGCTCTGTGTGGGAAAGTACTTGCCATCAAGTCTAATGACCCAAGTTTGATCCCACGTGGTGGATCCCACAAGCTGTCCTCTAACATAGTACTGGTGGTACAGTGGCATGCACATGACAAATGCTCACACATGTCTGAACACACATAATAAAAACTGAAATAATTTTTTTTAAATCAAATGTATGTGTAACTGGTAGGTATATTATTCCTCTGCTTTACAACTTTGTTTCTAGTATCAGAAAATGGACATTCCAATCTTCTGCCACCAACAAAAGTTGATGCAAAAACACTTTACAAATTTTTAAGTATTAAGTCACTTAGTCAATTATGTGGTAACTATTAACCATTAGATCCTTTCTTTCAGATGCCCCTCAGAATTAATATTACCATTTTTTTTTCAAAATTCTTCCCGTCTTTGTTCAAGCTGCTAATTGCAACACAAAAAACAAGAACAAAAGACAGGTAACTTATATTTAACCAAAATTTGTTTCTCATAGCTCTGAAAGCTAAAGGAAATCACGAACTACATCTGGTGAAGTCCTGTTTCTAAAAAATGAATAAACATTTCTTAAACATGTTAAAAAAAAAAGCAAATAAGCAAGTTTGCATCTGTTTTACAATGGCATGAATCTCATTCCTGAAGGCTTTGGCTTAATAAGCTAGTCACTGCCTTAAGATCCTCCACCTCTTGATACCATTCTATTGATGATTAGATTTCAACATGTAAATTCTAAAAGATACAGCTAATACATGTTAGCTCATGTCTATAGTCTCAGCTTTTAAGGAGTACTGTATGCACCAAGGATTTCAAAGGCAGTGAACTTAGCAACATAGTGGGATCCTGATTCTTTAGAAGTAAATAATGAATGAAGAAAATAAAGACACAAACATTGCAATCATAACACATCTTGACCTAGTATTCACTTCACCACAATCACCCTAACTTCAATTAGTCTTTTTTCAACAATTGTTTTAATCCATTGCTACTCTTGCTCTGATCTTAACTGTTAGAGGGTCTACTATAAAAACTTAAACAAGGCTTAAGTCTGTATTTTTCCCCTTGTCATATTAGATAGGTTACTTAATTTTTAGACTTCAGTTCCCTTTGAAATGTTGATATGTTAATGCCTAATTAAAAAGTTTTTCTAGTTTTTAAAAGTATATATAAAATGCTTAGCATAATACACAGCACATAGTAGGCACTCAATAGATAGTAGCTAACAGTTTTTCTGTTATTTTCCAGAATTATACAAACCTTTATTATTATATTACACAGCTGGACCAACCTGGCCAGGGTTAGGAGAGAAATAAGCACTGAAGAGGTACATTACTTAAAGCAATCTTGTGTTTTGGAGGTTTTGTTTGTTTTGTTGTTGTTGTTTGGTTACCTTAAAAATGTTTGTATAATTTCTTGCCCTTCATTTCTATCTATTTGGTCTTCTCTACTCCTCTAGCAATATTTTCTTTGGGGGGGGGGAGGGGCTAGGGGAGTGGGGCTTGAGACAGGGTCTCACTGTGTAGCCCTGGCTGTCCTGGATCTCCTCTGTAGACCAGGCTAACCTTGAAGTCAGAGATCCACTTGCTTCTGCTTCCCGAGTGCTCGGATTGCTCAGATTAAAAGGTGTGTACTGCCATGTCTAGCGAAAGATTATTTATTTACTAAATGTATATGGGTGCTTTGTCTACATGTATTTATTTGCATACCAGGAGACATTAGATCCCACAGGACCAGTAACAGCTGTGAGCCACCCTATGGATGTTACAAATTGAACCCAATGCTCTCAACCATTGAGCCATCTCTCCAGTCCCCTCTAGCAATATTTTTAACTAGAAGAATGCATTCTAAATTCCTAAAAAGCTTTTAAGAACTAGTTGAGTATGGTTGCACACTTCTTTAATCTCAGCACTGTAGAGGATCTCTGAGTTTGAGGCCAGTCTGGTCTATGTAGTGAGGCCTTGCTTTAAAAAAAAAAAAAAAAAAAAAAATTTTGGGGCTGGAGAGATGGCTCAGCGGTTAAGAGCACTGTCTGCTCTTCCAGAGGACCCGGGTTCGATTCCCAGCACCCACATGGCAGCTAACAACTGTCTGTAGTTCCAGTTCCAGGCAAACACCAAGGCAAATAAATAAATGAATAAAGTTAAAAAAAAAAATTTTAAGAGCCTAGGCAAGCACTGTGAACACAAGCTCTGTATAACAGTGCTTTTCTTTCTCAAGCAAATCTTTGTACCAATAACTCCTCCTTACATAAACTGATTTCAAATCCCAAATACACGTGATACCAGAACCTGGAAGCATCAGATCCTAAGTGGCCAAACTGCCATGTTTAACAGGCCAGAATACATGTAAGGAAGCCACCACATCTCCTCACCTGAGCACTAACACATGAATCAAGGTCACCAAAGATCTCTGCACCTACACAACCACAGCAGCTCTTACTAAATTTTTCTCCATGCATGTCACCCATTCCCAAACTGATTCTTATCTTTTATTGCTTCCAACATCAGCTTTCCTTCATCTTAATCACTAAGTAAATGTTCAACAGAATGAACAAAGTGCTGCTGCTGCTTCTGATTTCTCAGTGAACTATCATTTCACTCTGTGAAATGCTCCCACTTCTTCAAAACCAATTTCTCTCTTGTGGACTTCCCCTGATTCCCATGACACACAGAAGACCATTTATTTGTTTGCTAAGACTGTAAGACTTCCAGAGTTTAAAGGTACTTTCCAGGATCATCTCATCTAAGTCTTGCCCAACTGTCTCCTTTATGCAAACAGGAAATAAAACAGTTTAGTTATATACTAGGCTACAGGGCTAGTACAGTTTATATGGGAGTAGAATTAAGTTATTATAAATACAAATATAAGCTACTCTTCCCATTACAGATTTTTATTTTGTACTTCATCTGTTTATCTACATGAGGTAAATCATGGCTTATAATAATTTTTTTCTAAAATGATAAACACTGTAATTTTGGTTTCAAAGTATCCTGACTACCAAACAATGAACATATAATGCTGTTTTCTATATTTTTCAAGTTCATTCAGAAATTAGGTGAATGAATAGCCTGTCTCTACTCTGACAAGGTGCTAGAAAAATAAACACAACTGTTACAGGAGTTCAGGAAAGGAATATTGTTTACAAAACTAAAATCTTTGCCCTTTAACTACAGATGCAGTAAGATTAACTGTTAAACTCCTAAGACCCAGTTTAGAGAGCAACTCTGTCACTCACTGACAGATATAAGTTGATATATTGAATCACTGTTCAATAATTTATGCTTTGTGTTTGTGTGTGTGTGAGAGAAAGAGAGAGAGATCTTTTAACTTCATTTCTGGTTTATTAATAATTACCACTTATGACTGTATCTAATTTGAAGCCTCCTATATTATTAATAAACACTGACTATCATCTAACTCCCTACCAGATTCTGCGAGACTTGTTATTTCAAAAAAATTTTTAAAAACTGACTTTACTACATTATTTGTTCACTTATTTTGGTGTGTGCGCATATGAATGTGTTGAGGTCAGAGAACAACTTGTCAGAATTAGTTCTTTACTTCTACCACATGGGTTCTAGGTATTGAATCTGGGTTGTCAGGCTTCATGGCAAATGCTGACAATCTTGCCAGTCCATCAAGCTGATTTTTGTACACCTTGCATTAGGTCCTCCACTAAAATGTGTTCATGAATTCACGAATGAAGAGTTAAAGGGAAGCCTCAGTTGGTAACACACTTGCCTCTCAAGCACTAGAACCTCAGCTGGATCTCCAGAACCCAGCTAAAGAAACAAGCCAAGTGTGGTAACTCAATCTTGTATTCCCAGTTCTGAGGAATCAAAGAGCAGTCAATGTAGCCTAATTAGTGAGCTCCAGACCAAGGAGAGAACTTGTCTTTCCAGGAAGAGCAGGATGGTGTTCCTGAGGATGGTATCTCATGTTATCCTTTGGCCTCTATACACATGTACCACACGAGAGTAGCTTTAAAACTGGAACTTCAAAGATCTAAAAATGTATTTTCTCTCTAAAAAGTAAGTAGGAGTTAGAAGAGATATTCCAGGAATCACTGCCATTTACACTAGCTAAGAAAACAAAGGGCTCCACAGCATTACAATGACAACATTCTTTTCCAACAAAAGCTTCCTCCTTTGCTTTGCCTTTCTTTGGAATCTCATTAGGTTACTCTGTTTCCTTAGGTTTCTCATATACATATATATATCTACATATATATATATACACACACACACACACACACACACAGATGAGAGTGAGAGACTTCTAGAGTAACTTCTCTCTTCTTCACTTTTGTACACTCAAGAGAATATTCAAAGAGATCCAATCAAGCACACGATTATCATAAACATGCCACCAGCAGAGCCAAATTAACATAGTATTTCACTTATTAATCAGTATTTGTAGTTTAGTAGAGTTTTTTTTTTTTTAAATATTAACTTGACATTACTCCTACAAAGCTCAAGTAAAATCTAGCTATTAAATTCTTACTTTAAAAATCAAGAGTAAAATTTGTTAGCAACTGACTTTACTTCAAATGCCTGTGCTTGGTTCTAGGGTTACTGAACTACAACTACCTACATCACATCCAAATCATGTACATCCTCCCCCCACTTATTAAGCATTCACGTTGAAACACTTTAATATTATTTATCAGATCAAATTAATAGCACTGAAAATAATCTCAGCCATTTACCATATATTACATAAACAGCATAAGTACCAGCTTATGTAGTTTATATATCTCACCATATAGTTTCCCTCTTAATTCACAAAAGGAAAAAAAAAATTCCAATTCAAAACTTGTAACAAGAAAACTATGAACTTAATTAACAAAATAACTTACTGAAAAAACCTTTGAAGATGTTTAACCAATTCATTTTGAATAAAAATTCTGTATTCTCTTTCCAGAGTTTGTTGACACAGCTCCGGGATAACTTCAGTGTGTTTCCTGGTCTGCTCTGTAACCCTGAAACTTCCCACACCCAGTCCATGTGACCTGGCCCACACCCAAGCAATAGAAACGTTTTCAAAACCAAGGCTTTTCTTTTTCCAATACTGTTTCTCCTTAACCATAAAATAACCTGTAGAACAAGTAACTCATGATGGCAGCAACAATGTGAGTTATAATTCATCCATTTTCAAAGAAAACAATAAAGTTATTACATTTCTAATAGTTAAAAATGAATATACATTTTCTTCCTTTCCTATAATTCCTTTTTCCCTAACTTTCAAACAATGTCTCTACTAGCACAGCCATTGTGAAACAAATTCATTAAATTACATGGGATTTAAGATACCAAAATGGAGTGCAGATATTCTGGGAAAGGAGGGATTATATATTCAATACAAAACCTTGATTCACATTATTTTGATCAGATTACTAATTTAATGCAGCATTTCCAAACTCGAGGAATGTAGATAGTGATAACTGTAATAATTAAGTAAAGTTAACAGAGGTTCCCAAAACTAAGAGACAAGAAGTTAACTGATCAAACACCACACTGACTACAGATATAAAAATATCTGAGTACAGCAGAAATGTCTTTGTGTAGGAGTTGAAAGTCCAATACTTCATGACGCTCTTGGAATTGTACATTTTATCTTTTGCAGCTTACAACAGTAAAAAATATAAACATATACTCTCTATTGCCAAAAATTATTAAAATATTAGAATATCAATTATGCATTAAGAATTTTAAATACTATTTAATAGTAATATGTCAGTCATACTACATTTAGTCTCAAACTGTCTGCAAAAAAAATTTCCTTTTTACAAACAAGCAAATAGCATGTCTCCTTGAACACCAAAATTAAATTTCTGTCCCTCCCAATTCCTTCCTGTCCATTAAGGAAAGTTAAATTAAGAAACGGGAGGAGGTCAGCCCTCACCCTACATACTTCCTTCCTTCAGTTTAACCAAAGCCTAGGTGAAGCAGGTTCCCCTATCTCTGGCCCTAATGGAGGCCAGCAGAAATGTAAAACCAAAGATACATGATTAGAGGAAAAAGGTGATGACCATAAAACAGGAAAGTGACCGACCGTCGGTCCTATAGAGGAAATAGGTAGCAACGACCCACTGGTGTAAGACACTTGCTTTTTTGTTTTTTTTTTTTCTTCTTTATTTTGTATTTATCAAAAAAACAGTAAAATGAATTTAAAATGCAGAAAAGTTAACAATAACTATAAAGAGGATAAGAATCATAAGCATGGCTTATCAAGGGTGGAAATGCATATAAGATTGCTACACATGTATTTTCTTTGTGTTCAGCTTTCCCTCTGAATTTTTTTTTTTTTTCCATCCCTGTATATCCTCATTCAAAGTCCCTTCCCCCTCCCACCACATCTGGTCATTTTTCTTCTCTGCAACTCCCCATCCCCTCCCTTGATTTTTAAAGTGAGGTTCACTACATGTCAAAAAGTTCACTAATGTGCCATGTAAAATAAATTATCAGGATGTCCAAGAAAACAATTGTACTTTTTTCCCTGTTTCCAATGAGGCAAATTTTCTGAAAACTAAAACTCCATTAGGTATTTACTACCACTTAAGGAGCTGTTTTGAGAATGTCAAAGTTAGTTCTGCTCACTAGTACCATCTGAATGATGGCCTAGATTTATAGAAAGTGCTAAATGATCTTCACTAGCCTCTTAAACAGCTGTTAGGAACTCAATTTACATGCCGACCTAACATGACAGTCTGGCCTCTCCAGCCAACTGAGCACACTGCTGTAAGGATTGTGTTCAAAGAACTCCCGAGCCCTCTAAAATGAAAGCAGGTGCTTTCCTGCAAAACAAAACAACTCACCTAAGGTGTCCTTCAGGTTTTTAACAATAGATGCTTTCCGAGCACTATTTTTTCTTTCCACATAGTTAGAAGGGACGAAACCAGTTTTATTCATGGAATTTCTTACTCGCCACCAGGATTTAGAATCATCCAGAAGCCATAATCTCTCATTCTTCTTGATATCCAGCTCTTGCTCTTGCTGCGCCACATAATCAAATTTGGCTACCACCACCACTTCTTCAGCCATCTTTCAGCAGCTTCAGTACTGTAACACACGGAAAATGGGTTTACATGTTGGTCAAGTAGTAATTGTCTACATGTTTTCCCAAAAGACATGCTTGGACATTTAAGAGGCTAGATATTATGAGTCATGCCTGTAATCTAAACACTCAAGTCTGAGGACAGCATTGGCTACATACTGAGTTTGAAGTTAGACGGAGCTACAGAGTAAGACCCTATCTCAAAACCAATACATAAAACAGAAGAGACAGGGGCTGGGGCTGTATGTAGATTAGCAGTGACTGAGTTCAAGTCCCAATACTATAAAAAGGAAAAAAAAAATCTAAGAACATCAAAGAGTTAAAAGTGATACATGAAAAACACATTAACAGAGAAATACTAACTTTCAAAAAGCACAGTTCTATTTAGTGCTATATAAACTAACTTTACATTTAAAGTCACAATTAGCAATGAAAATCACTATATAAGTAATTCAAAGACCTCCTAAATGTAGATAAAAATCAAACTTTGTATGTACCAAATAACATAGACACTTTCTGAACACCTTTTTCCTTCCCATATAGTTAGAAAGCACAAAATTAAAATATATTTTGGTATAATCACAGAATAAAATAACAAAACCATTATTATAAAGGATAACCTTTAACATTTATTTCAATAATAGGACAATCAGACAAAGACATTATTAAGGTCAGAAAATAACAAACATTGTATTAGTTCAATAATTAGTGCAATAATAGGCATATATAAAGCATTCCTGCTAAACAGAATAAAAATAATCAATACTGGGCTAAAGAAAGCTTAGCCTGTAATGCTGAGGTAGGAGCATTACAACTTTGAGGCTAGCCTATGTTACGTGTCTCAAAAAAGTCTAACACCTTTTATATCACTCTTTGGATTGAGAACCAAGCATACTGATAAAACTATTATGAAAAATGGCTGGATCAATGGCTCAGTGGTTAAAAGAACTTCTTGCTTTTCCAGAGGACCAGATTTGGTTCCCAGTACCCATCCTTGGGCAGCTAACAATCCCTTGTAGTTCATTCATTCATTCATTCATTCATTCTCTCTCTCTCTCTCTCCCACACCCTCCCCCACACCCCCCCCACACACACACACACAGGGTGGGGGCCTACAAGGATATCTAAGGAACCATGCGTGAGTTCCCCCTTAAACTCCTGCTACTCCACAACCAATCCATATAAATTTAATAGAATTTATTTTGATACTTGATAACTGTTGTGAAAATTTTTCTGGAAAACCATGTAAAATTAGTAATAGAAATTTGGGAATGACATTATTTGTATACTGACAAACTGTATACCCCAGAATTTAACATTTTCTTTTTGGAAAACGTTCGGATCTAGTCATTCAACTTGGGAAACTGACTAACTTCAAGCAAACTTCAAGTAACTGGGTTGCTCATCAATGTCCCACCAGGACATCAGAATCATATACTGAATTTTTAAGGCCAATAAATGCAAGAAAAGGGGCTTTCAGAGAAAAAGTATGACTCTTGAAAAACAGTAAGAACTTGTTTTAGGATACCCCCTCCCCCCAGGAAAACCTGCTATGAGAGGTGAACAACTGTAGCTATTTTATCAGCTGGAGGATGAAATGAAACAAAGTAGAAAGACAGCTGCTTGGAAAACAGAGCCAGAATTCATAAAGTATGTGACAAGCTGCTCTCTGAACCTCAAGGTCCTTGAGTTAGTAATGGAAAAATTGTTTATTGTCTCTGACAATTTAGTTCATGCTTTTATGTTATTTTCAGTTAGAAGGTTACATTATAGGTAAAGTCATCCCATAGATAATTACAATGTCCTTAAAAATGCTTAAGTAATTAAGACACTATAATACTGCAACAGAAACATACAAATCAATGCAATAAGCACACAGACACATACAGTTAAGTTTTAGAAGTCTTTTTTCCCAAGTAAATTCTAGTTTAGGCTCGTTAAAAAGCGGAGTATTTAAAATTAATTGTGATCTAAGTATTGAAGTGATTTTTGTTTATATTCTTATTTCTTCTTCCCCTAAATGTTTAAAGGTTTTACAAAGACCAATCCAAAAGCAAATAATTTTTAGTGACTTTCTTTAATAAATCTTACTAAAGCAATCAATTTAATTTTCATAAAAACTTTCTCTAGCACTATTGGTATATATAATAAAGTTTAACAATATTCTTGGAAGAAACTTTCTCTCTCAGTAAGCACATTTGACTTAATTCATGGCAACAAAACAGAACAGTGTAAGAGTAGCTTCTTTAGCAGAAATGGAGGGGTTTAACCAGGCAAGGTAAGTAGGTAATTTTTATTGTATAAAAGCATGCGAAAAGATTTCATATGAGGAGTAAGCTATTTAATGAAATAACTGATACTAAGATAACTGTACCACTAGGAAAAATAGTCTCAGTTTCTAATGAAATTCTTAAACATTGTGTCAGAAAGAGGGTAGAAAAATGGGACATTAAGAATAGCATATTAAAGAAGTCAGCTTGAGGGAGACTGGAAAACTCCCTCTCCACCAAAGCTGACATTTAACAAGCCAGGTGCAGAAGAGGTGTATTATTCAAACTGCTTAACCTGGCAGGCACCAGAACTACTGACAGTTCAACATCTTCCCCAGGCTTACTTCCTTGTCTAGAAATGCTTTCTTAATAAACTATGTTTCTACAACCACCCAAATGTCCCTGGTCAAATTCCTTCTTCTGGGACTCAAAAACCTGGAAATAGCAGAAGAGCCCTGGAGACTGCAAAATCCACCAATAGCAATAATACAAGAAAACTGAACAGTGGAAGCACTAAGGATGTAGCTCAGTGGTATGATACTTGCCTTACCTAGCATGCCAAGACCTGGGTTCAATTTTCAGAACAAACAGACAAACAAACAAAACCTGAAAAGTAAAAATGGCTAGAGATCTCAGGATCCAAAGAATGATAGAGGTGTTAAACTTTGGGTCTTGTTTGTGCTTGAAGGTAAAGACTAGTCAAACAGATACATCAACAGCTATTAACAAGTAACTGTTGTGGCGGGGAGGGGGGGCACACAGAAGGGACTACTTGGCAATACAGAAAAATTTCAGACAATAACTACTTTACCCCAGTCAAACAGCCCACGAAGTAATTCATGGTCTTGGATACTACATGGCAGCAATCTCACCAGAAGAAGCCCAATTAAGGAGGAGGGACCTGGGGCTGGAGAGATGGCTCAGTGGTTAAGAGCACTGTCTGCTCTTCCAGAGGACCCGGGTTCAATTCCCAGCACCCACATGGCAGCTAACAACTGTCTGTAGTTCCAGTTCCAGGCAAACACCAAGGCAAATAAATAAATAAAAGTGTTTAAAAAAAAAAAAAAAGGAGGAGGGACCTTACTTTATAGCAGGTAGGCAAAAAAAACCTAAACAGCAAGTTCAACCACGAGAAAACAAGAGAATCCTCTGTCCCAAATATAAGAGTACACATAATTTAACATGTGCCAGGAAACATACAGAAAGATAAGTCATACTCTTGGCAAAAACAAAACTCCACAAATTTGAGTGAACTCCATCACACGGTAATTGGACAAACTAGAAACCAATAGCAGAAAGTGTATAGCAAAGTATTTTGACTTTTAAGGGTTCAAAGAGGTTTAGTTTATAATATGAAAGTACTAAGAGTTGGGGCCTAGTGGAAGGTAATTATGTCAGGTGCAGCCCTTGGAAGAGACTAATGTGGTTCTGATGGGTTCTCAATGAGCTGCTGTGGAGATTTCTAAAAACAAGTGGCCCTGGGACATAGATCCTTCTGCCTTCATAGTTTATCTTGTGCTCCTCTTCTACCATACATGCCATTTGCCATATGTGTTATAGCCAATGAGAATACAGAGTAAAAACCAATGGGGCTCCATAAATCTAGAATTTTCTATCAGCTTCTAAAACTAGTAGTTAGCAAACATCTTTTCTTTATAAACTACCTAAGCTTTAAGCATTTATTTTTGGCAAAAACACCACCAACAAAAACTACCACCAAACTAATATATACAAGTAAGAAGAAAGTCTCCATTCATGCAGAACAAACACTAAAATTCTGAATAATCCACATGTCAAAGGGGAAATCTTCAAGAGAATCAGGTGTCATAATGAAATAAATAAAAATGAAAATTTACTTAGACATGCAGCTAAAATAAAAAAAAAAAAAACTCACATTAGTACTGCAATGTCCTGTATAAGAAACTGACATAGCAGAAATCAATAAATTTTTTTAAAAATATTTTTAAAAAATGAAACAAATTAGTGCTTTAAAAAAGCAATAGAAACTATGTCTGGTGGTGCACTCCTTTAATCCCAGCACTTAGGCAAAGGCAGGCAGATCTCTGAGTTCAAGGCTCGCCTGCTTTGTATAATAGATTCTAGAACAGTCAGGGCTACAAAGAATGACCTAGTTTTTGTTTTGTTCTGTTTTTTGTTTTTAACGGTGACAAGAGCTGGAGATATAGCTCATCTGGTAGAATGCCCATGTATCATTCGAGATGTCTTGAGTTCAATCACTAGCACCATATAATCTAAGAATGGTAGTACACACTTGTAATCCTGGCACTCAGGAAGGTGAACAGAGGATCAGAAGTTCAAGGTCATCCTCCAATAAATACGGAGTTCAATGACAGCCTGGGCTACAAGGCCTCTCCTCCAGAAAATAAGAAATAAGTGACAAATTTTAGACGAAGATAGTGGTGCATATTTATGATAAGGTAGGAAAGAAAGGACTGAGGGAGGAAGAGAGAAGACAATAGAGAGATGCTATCATCACAGGATAAAAAGGATAATACAGAATACCACAAATACAAGCAAAGTTGACTTCTTAAAGGAAATGGACCAGTTCCTCCCAAACACAAATTACCCCAACATACCCAACACAAGAGCAATTGAAAAGCCCTAAAACTAACAAAACAAATTTAATTTAAAAAATGCCACCCCTAAAAGAAACTACCAGCCAATAGCTCTTTTGTTACTTAAAATTCATCCACATAACCTACCACATTAACAAGCTTAAGAAAAATCATGAACTGGTACCAAAAAGGCA
The DNA here is from genome assembly GCA_004025045.1 of Sigmodon hispidus. Lineage (NCBI taxonomy): Eukaryota > Metazoa > Chordata > Mammalia > Rodentia > Cricetidae > Sigmodon > Sigmodon hispidus. Next base: position 286,370 of record PVIH01000366.1, on the reverse strand, counting down.
TCTGGCAAAATCCAATACCCAGTCATAATAAAAGTTCACAGAGAAATGGGAATAGAAAGGAGCTTCCTTAGCTTGATACACAGAATACACAAAAATCCAACAACTAAAGCCATACTTAAAGGTAAGAGAACAGCTGTTTACTTCAAAGATTAACAACAGTGAAGGCTAATTTCTCACTACCCTAATGGATGCACCATTCAGCTGCGCAGAGGGAGGGAGGAGGGAGGGAATATGAACAATGGGCATGAAGATGAAAATAGAAAAAATAAAATTAATCTTACTTTGGAGACATGACTGCTGAGAAGATGCCAAAGAATTTATAAAACAAACAAATCATCTCTTAATACTGTTTTAAAAATATTATTAAGAGATGGATGCAGTAGTTCAAGCCAAGTACTCAGAAGGCTGACAAGAAGATCACAGAAAATTACTGTCTTCTTTGGCTGCCATGAAGCCATATCTCAAAAAATACAAAATTATGAAATGGGAAACCACTGGCAATAAATTGGCTCTAAAGCCTTAATTTGTTACACAAACAAAGGAAAAGAAATTCAAACTTAGGTTAGTAATGACTGGTACCTATATAGATTTTAATTTCTCACTTGGATAATCCAAACAAAGTAACTTTTGTTTTGTTTTGTTTTGTTTTGTTTTGTTTTGTTTGAGACAGGTCTCACTGTCCCATGATCTGAATTCACATTCAGGACTCAAGAGATCACCTCCTCACCACACCCAGGCTCAGCCTCCAGAGTAGATGGTACTACGAGTTCATACCACAGCATGCAGCCAGATTTTAGAACACGAGATTAATCTTAAAAAAAAAAAAAAAAAAAAAAGCTCTACACACTAATAATGAACATATGAGCACCAAAATTAAAAACACAAGTTAAGTGTGGCAGTGAACACTTGTAATCCTTTCTAGTCAGGAGGCTGAAGCAAGACATTCCTGGTCTGCCCAGCATGAACAACTTAGCAAATCCTTGTGCCAAAAAGAAAAAAAAAAAAAAAAAAAAAAAAAGATGAGTACTTGCCTAGTATGTGCAAGACCCTGAGTTCAATCTCCAGTACAGCAAAAATAAAAGTGGACTAGAAAACTAAACAGCAAAAATGTCAAATCCCCCAAATCAGGTTCAGGCAAGTAACAGAAATATCTAAGTATATATATTTATATATGTTTGGGCTAGTGTTTTGCAGTCAACTTGACACAATAGCGTCATCTAAGAAGTGACCCCAACTGAGAAAATGCTCCCATCAGAATGACCTGTGAGCAAGCCTGTTGGGTTTCTTTAAATGACTGATGTTGGGAGGACCCAGCTTACTGTGGGCGGAATCACCCCTGGGCAGGTGGGTCCTAGGCACTATAGGAAAACAAGGTGAGCAGATCAGAAGAGCAAGCAAGTCCATGGCTCTTCTCCGTGGCCTCTGCTTCAGTTCCTGGCTCCAGGTTCCTGCCTTGATTTCTTACCCTGACTTCCCTCCATGAAGGGTTGTGATATATGGAAGTGCATATGAAATAACTTCCCTCATGGATTTTGGTCATGATGTTTTATCACACACAGAAACCCTAAGAGAAAGAATAGTATAACTTATATATGGAATGCTGAAAATATCTAGAAAAAGAAGGGGGTAGGCTTAACAAAGCATCTACTGAAGAAAATGAGATGGCATCAGCATGCAAAATAATACTCACTAGCTTTTTAAAATATATATATATTTTATTTAAAAAAAAATTTTTCCATGCATACCCCTGCTCATCCTCCCTTCCCTCCTCCCAATCCCTCCCAGGCCTACCTCAGCCTCTCCCCATTCCATCCCCCCATCCATTCCAAAGGGATCTGGATTATGAGGAGGAGTCCCACAGAGATGGCTGCCTGGAGCTTTGGGGAGCTCACTGAAATCAAAAACAGCCACTGGAGAATCTTCAGGAAAAGGAGGAACTAAACCCTCCAAAGGTGTCAAATGTCATGGACAGTATGTGGAACCTCTTGCAATAGGATCAGACTATGTTCCTGTGCATGAACTGGTATCTTGGGAGCCCATTCCCTACAGTGGACCACCTAACCCAGCCTTGATACTGGGATGAAGGAATAAGACCTACCTCAAATTGATACAACAGACTGAACTGACTCACCTTGGGCCTCATTAGCTATTAAAGTCACATTAAAATGCCACTACATAACTATTAGAATGGCTACTTAAAACACTAACAATGCCAAATGCTTACACAAATATGAATCATTAATACACAGCTGATAAAAATGTAAAATGGTACATATATGGTAGACAGTCATCAGCTTCTAGTAAAATTAAGCATTGGATCACCAATTTCAGAGAGCTGCCCTCTGATCTGCACTGTACCAGTGCCATGGTACATGTAACCTGGATGCAAACCTCCCTACAGAGACTACTTAAATTACATTTCCACCTAGCATAAGCTAATAATTTAGAGACACTTAAGCAATAAAGCCTTAAATATATATATATATTATTTGGTGATTTTACATCATGCACCCCATCAAACTCAGTTATCAGTCCTCTCAGATTCATGCCCCCTCTTAAGATCTCCCCATTTACAAAACGCCCATTCATCCTGCTCATTTAATTAAACTCCCTGTGGCCAGATCCTTAAAGAAAACAAGTCTTTCCTCACCCACACCCACAATAAAGTCTTATACTAATTAGAGGTTATATTTGTTCATAACTGTTTAAACTAGGGTAGAATTAATAGTTTGTGTAGGGGCAACTTATTTAAACTAGAAAGTCACTATTAAAAAGCTTGGTGAGCCCTATATAATATGGCCAATCATTACTGTTGTCTTAACTTGGCACAGAACATAATTAATCTTGCTTTATTCATCCTCATTTCAAACTGAGGGCTGGAGGGATGGCTCAGCAGTTAAAAGCACTTCTTCTTGCAGGGGATCTAGGTCCAATCCTGAGCACTCCACAGAGGCTCAAACCTTCCGGCCTTCATAGGCACTCAGCAAGTGCATGCATGCATGGTGCAAAGACATACATGCAAGCAAAACACCCATACACACCCAGGAAAAAAACCTGTACTATAGTATTTACATATGAAATTCTTTTTATTTATTTATTTAATTAGTTAGTAAGTATGTATACAGTATCCAGAAGAGGGTACCAGATGTCATCATAGATGGTTGTCAGCCACCATGTGGATGCCAGGAATCAAACTCGGGTCCTCTGGAAGAATAGTCAGTGCTCTTAACCTCTGAGCCATCTCTCCAGCCCATATATGAAATTCTTAAAAATATACAAAATGTTTTTAAAGTTTTGATCATTTTTATATGTAAGTTCTTAACTAGTACATAAGGATTTCTATGATGCTATTCTATAATATATGCTATGATATATGTCTAAGAAAATTTAAAGATGCCACTATATAGAACAAAGAAATACAGCTTAATTCCTAAATTATAATTCTACAAATTCTGTGATAAAAATCTCAGAAAATTAAATTTGAAAAAAAATTAACTCAAACTTTTGACACTATCCCTAACATACCTTTATATTTGTTTCTTGTGGTTTTAAATGTAAAATAGTTTCTCCCATGATAATTTATTAGCTTACATAAAAAGGGCTCTAAATAAATTCTCTTAAATTTAGCTTTCTCATAGAACTAAGCTTATCTTACAGATCACTCAATATTAACTTGTAACTATAACCTACAAAATTTATACATAGGTACAACTTTTTATTGTTGTGTTGAGACAGGGTCTCTGTTATGTAGTAGGTTCCCGCTGTTCTAGAACTCACTTAGTAGACTAGGCTCGCCTTAAATTTCCAGAGATCAGGGGTTATGGCATGAATACCTGACTACACCTCCATTCTAAGATACTAGCTACTTCAGCAGTGGCTTCCAGTTAAACTTAGCCTATGTTTTCTAAACCTCTTCTATTTATCAAATTTAGCTAAAAATAACTTTTTTTACAGAGTCTGTATCACACACCCCACACTCAATATGAATCAGATTGTCTACAGGGGCATGCCTATCTCATTAATAAGGATCAAGGCATAGGATGATTTGTCCCTGTTAGAAAAATTCGTGTGAACAGAATTCTTAATCATTTACCTATACTTCCACTAGGTGGAGCTATTGGCCACCTTCCAACATTGGTGCCTTCCTGTGCTCTGCTAACAGAATTCCTTTCCAGGACATCAGCTTGCTTGTTTCTACTTATACACTTCCAAGTGTCCTAAATTGAATCTATGTACCAATACAGCAATAAAAAGCTAACTAGACAGCACAGTGCTCTGAACACCTCAAGAATGAGGTGGGGTCACTGATGGAGCCTAGCCTTAGTCCTATTCTCATAGAAACAGAATGGAAGGAGCAAAAAGCTCAAAACAATGTGTCTTTCTAATGTAAGCATGAGGACCTGAATTCAATCCACAGAACCCATGTAAAAAGAAAGGTTGGAAATAGAAATGGTGGTTCACTTGTAATCCTGGCTCTGGGAAGGCATAGATTGCTACCATAGAAAGCCCCTGTCCTTGCCTGTGTTTTTTTTTTTTTTTCTTTTTTGCCTGTTTTTTTTTTTTTTTTAAACACTAGGAATACTATAAGCAATTTGAGGAGAGAATTTTATGTTTCATTAGATCTCTGTTCTTCCCAGTATGATCATGCTTGTCTCTTTGACTAGCTTTGTTAAGGATTTTAAAACTCAATTCACACCAAAAAGGGCTTTACTGTATATGTAAACAAACTAAATACGGAACAAAACATCTACTCGGATAACTTATACATACACAGAATCAGTCTTCCCCATACACAATCCTATATTGTTATTTAATATATACTCACTACATTTTGTATGCCCTCCAAATATTCATATTTTATGTGACATCCATCAAATTTAATGGCAGCAACTAAATATCCATAATAAAAAGGAACTATCACCCTACCATTATAAAAATTGTTTTGGCTTTATATATTTCTTAGACAATTACCAATCAAAATAAATGAGTACACCAGACCAGTATCTGTACCTACTTTATCTATCTCCACAAATTATTTAAGAACAGCTAATATATTCCCATTGTTTGTCAAATCAGCCACTTATGATATCAAATGCTTTTAATCCCACTGCTCAGGAGACTGAGGTGAGCAGATCTCTTGAGTTCAAGGCCAACTTGGTTCACATAGAAAGTTCCAGGAAGGCCAGGACTACACATTGAGACACTGTCTCCAAAAAGGAGACAAATCATCTAGCTATGAAACTCCAAGGGAGGGTAATTTTTGCCATTGATATAGGTCATCAGCAATGTGATCTTCTTTAACAAATTACATGTTATTTTCTGAAGAAAAAAAAAAAAACTAGTGTATGAGGGGAGGGACCATCTAAAGAAAAATCCATCATACTACCTACAAATGGTACTTTAACACATAACTTTGACAATTTCCTGTTTCTGATAAGCATCAGCTAAATAACAATAATCAAGTAACTAAGTCAGGAAGTTGGGTTACAAATCTCTCAGTAAACAATAAAAGGAGAAGAATCAACAATAACTCTGATATGCTGAAAGTAGACAAAAAAGAAAAGCAATTCACAAGATTATTACAGTCAACATTTTAAGCCATAACATCTTATCAGAGTTCATACTGCTAAATATTCTTATCAGCAAAACTAATGAAACATTCTAGGACTTGCAAAACAAGAATCAGAAATAGAAAGAATTAAAATCAAGTTATTTTGTTAGGTTTGGTTTTGCTTTAAACTCTGGTTGGTTGGCTGGTCAGTTGCAATCTCAGGTAGCCCAGGCTGACCTCAAACTCACTATGTAGCTGGGGATGGTCTTAGTTTTGAACTACCTTTATCCTCCTACCTCCAGTCCCAAATACTGAGACTTTAGATCTATATCACCATGTTCAGCAAGATGAGGCTCTTTTAAGGATAGAGTAACAGGTGAAGAGATGACTCAGAGGATAAAAGCACTAGCTTCTCTTCCACAGGTCCTGAGTTCAATTCTCAGCAACCACATGGTGGCTCACAACCATCTATAATGACATCTGGCACCCTCTTCTGTATACTGTATAAGTAATAAATAAATAAATCTTTAAAGAAGAAAGAAAGAAAAAAAAAAGAAAGAAAGAAAGACCACAACCATGGCAATTCTTGTAAAGGAAATCATTTAACTGGGGCTGGCTTACAGTTTCAGAGGTCTAGCCCATTATCATCAGGGTGGGACATGACAGCATGCAGGCAGACATGGTCCTGAAAAAGGAGCTGGGAGTTCTACATTTTGATCTGCAGTCAGAAGGAAAAACTGTGTCACACTGGCCAGACTTGAGCTTCTAAGACCTCAAAGCCCTCCTCCACAGTGACACACCTCCTAATAGAGGCACTCCCTTTGGGGGCCATTTTCTTTCAAACCACCACAGTAGAAAAAGAAGTTATAAGAATGTCTCTAAACCCAGAACAATAGCACTAGCATAATCTGGTCTGGTCCAATCTATTTAGGGACTCCTAAGTAGAGTCCACTACAAAGCAAGTTCAGTGGAAAGTTATGAAATACGGTGCTATTAATCTGAGTCAATTTCAGCTCATTAGACAGGCAGTGACTACAAGCATTAGTCAAACTCAGCAGTCACCATGAATTCCATAGCTTGTAAGAACTAATGTGAAAAATAAAAACCTTGTCCTCCAAACACTAGGAATCTGTAACTGATTGTGGGTTTTCATCACCAACACACAGGCATAACCAAGCTGGCAATGTTTCATTTCTCACAAGTATAAATCCTTCCCTCTTGAACTGAAAGAAGTTTAAAGAATCACTGCCTTTTAATTTTAATTCTCCCTTCATTTTTCTCTTTATCCTCTTTTGGGAGCCACTAATACATCAAGATATTCAAAAGAAAACAAACTGAAGAGCTTAAAAAAGCAATATGAATGCTCAGAAAAAGGTGCAAGACCAGAAAAGGTATGCACCAATCTTATGTGAGATAGAAAAAGCAATGACAAGCAAATGGAATAATACTGAAAAGAAAAGCGCTTCTTCCTAGAGCTACCATATAAGATTTGGACATACAGTTTTCAACATCAAAAAGTCTAAGAGGGCTGTGGAGATGGGTTGGTAAGTAAAGTACTTGTTATGAGCAGGGCCCCCAGAACCTATTTTTTAAAAAACGTTGTGTGGGAGGTGCTGGCACACTCCTTTTAATCTCAGCACTTGGGAGGCAGAGGCAGGAGGATCTCTTTGAGTTTGAGGCCAATCTGGTATACAAAGCATGTAAGTTCCAGGACAGCCATGGGTATATAGAAAAACTCTGCCTCAAAAAACCAAAATAAAAATTGCACATTAGCATGTGCTTAAGACTCAGTGACCAGATAGGCTAGGCTAATCTGCAAACTCCAGTCTAGTAAGAGACTGTCTCAAAAACCAAGGTGTATGGCACTTGGAGAATGACACCTAAAGCCAGTCATGGCGATACATGCTTTTAATCCCAGTACTAGGGAAGCATGGCAGAGGATCTCTTTTGAGTTTGAGGTCAATCTGGTCTACATAGCAAGCTCCAAGACAGCTAGGACTAGAGACTCTGTCCAAAAATAAAAGACACCCGAGGTTGAATTCTGGCCTCAGCATTCTAGCTACATACACACAAGGAAATACATACAAAGTACAAAAAGAAACAAGAAAACATGACCTATATGTAGGAAGATGGACCTCTAACTACATAATGCTTTCTTTCAAAACAGCTGTCTGGAAAATACCCTGGAAACTAAAAGACAACATGAAGGAGGGGAAAATGAAGAGACAGAAAATAAAACTGAAACTAAAAGAGCTGAAAAATTCACTGGAAACATTCAAAGGCAGATTTGAATAGGTGGAATAAAGAATCAGCACATGTGAAAAGCTGTAACAACTGAAGTTCAATGAACAGAGATGGGAAGAAAAAAGACTGAGGAAAAGTGAACTGAGAAAATGGAACCTGTATGGTATAATCAAGAGAACTAACCAATGATGTGGAAAGTGTGTGTGTGTGTGTGTCTGTCTGTCTGTCTGTCTGTCTGTCTGTCTGTCTGTCTGTCTGTCTATGTTGGAGAGAGAGAGAGCAAAGAGACCAAACACATAATAACCACACACTTCACAAAGCTGATTAAAGACATAAATATATACATCTAATAAGCTTAAAAGAATCCAGCAGAAATGAGCTGAGGGGTGACTTATTACATCAAGCCACATCATTACCTGCTAAAAGCAAAGGTTCAGAAGATGAGTAAGAAAGAAGAAACTCCTCATACACAGTGAATCTCAGTAAGATTTCTTACTAAAAAAGTTGAAGGCCAGACTGACAGTCAAGATTCTGGGAAAAGGTGAGAGGAAAATGCTCGTTAATTAAGAGACCTCTATCTGGCAACATTGACCTTCAAAAGGGAGGCAGAAAGCTATTTTTATTGGACAAGCAAACGCTAAGGAAATTGATTGCCACTGGACCCACTCCCTCAAGAAATAACAAGCACCAAACTAAAAGGCTTTTAATTCCACTGGTCATTAATGCAATAAGAATTAGGAAGACATGACTAACTAGAACTGGATATATTTGTTGTATTTAACAATTTAGAAAAAGTGATGTTCTAAAGTTATTGGGGGATAGTTTTGTAACTTGGAGGCAGATGGATCTCCTACACACACGATAAAGGCAACAAAACAATCATGATTAAAATAAACACAAATAAAAATTAAGCTTTCAATCATTGCACAAATGATTGGCCAGTTTAAAGCATCTGCCTGAATTCAATGCCCAGAACTCATGAAAAGGTGGAAGGAGAGAAGTGACTCCATAATGCTGTGGGAAGTCTCTCTGTGAGCTATGAATATGCTTTATTTCTACTGATTAATAAAGATGCTAGCCAGCCAGCTGCAGGAGGAGCAAGAGGTAATAAGTAAAGGCCTGAGACACGTGGCAAAACATAGACTAATAGAAATGATGAGTGTGGTGGCATGCACTTTTAATTCCCAGCAGTCTGAAGACAGAAGAGATCTCTCTAAGTTCAAGGCCAGCCTTGTCTACATAGTGAGTCCCAAGGCAGACATAATAAAGAAATTATAGTTAATAAAATAATAAAGACTGAAACATTTGTTCTAATTATCTTAAAGACATCTGTAAAATATCCAAATGGCAACATCAAGGATACTTACTCAAGGTATGTATGACAAATCATATTTTTAGAAGATAGTCATGACTGACCAACACAGCAAACTACCACTCAGGCCCTGAACCAGGGCTGTGAGTTAGTCCACCCCAACAACCACCTCATCTATGAAATGCTGGAGCATGTGAAGGAACCAGACCTACATGGAGATCGAAAGCTATAAGATCACCATGACTGACACAAGATTAACACGGACAGTGGGAGGTCAGCTCTCACAATCAGTTCCAGAGTAATAAAAGGGATGACTCAGAGTATTGAGAAATAAGAGACTTTTTTAATCTGAGAGTAATTAAAAATAAATCTCTGACTGGTAAAATAAGAAAACATACACATCTTCTGATGGTAACTTTCTCTTTTACTCCTTCTGTCTCTCTGACTGGGCTGGCTCCACAGTTATAAATCTCCACTCTGTTACATTCCTACATACATCTATACATCTTTCTTTGCACACATACAGTCATTCATCTCCATAGAATTACATCTATTTTCAAACGTCTACACATCTTTCTTTTACATATATTACTCATTTATGTAGCTTCTTTTTCCTTGTCTCCAGTTATAATCTCTACACATATATACATCTTATATACATAGTTCTCTCACCATATAACATTTTATATTTTTCTTACACATTCTCATACAGCTCTTTGCACAGTTCCTATATGTAGCAGCACCTCTTTCTCATAGCTTTCTCTCTCTCATCTCTCACACACATGATTCTTCTACATCATTTACTCACTCTTTGCTCACTCATCCATTTATTCTCTCACATATCTCTCATCCTCTCTTTAGGCTTCATCTCTCACACAGCACACTCACATACTGCATAGCTTCATCCTCACATTGCTGCTGCTCTCACATACTCTCATTCATACATACTCATTCATTCCTCCTCCTCTCTTCCCCTCTACATTGCTTCTGCTTCCTGTATCCTTAGCCAAACTCTGGACAATTAGGTGTTACATTTTTCAGGGCCCAACCCATCCTTTTAACACTTGAAGTCATACAGATTTTCTCAGGCTATTAAGGTCACAAAGACAGGCCAGTATAAATGCTTGGCCTTGCATGTAACTTTTTTCAGACAGGGAATGACACTGAAATTCAGGACTCAGTAGCAAATTGAACCTTAAATGGTCAGGAAACCTGCAGAAAGTCAACTACAAAAGAGGGGGGATGTCTCAAAACAGCTTGGCCTTAATTTAGCAAAAAACAATACCTGGGGATTAGTCTTTGTGTATTTTCTGCAGGAGTAGTTTAGTCTGAATTTGTTCTGAAGTCTAAGGTTATTTTTCTTTGAGACTGAAAATACTGTTACTTTCCTGTGTCAGTAAAGAGGAATATTCTGGTATTATTTCTATACATCAAAATTATATAGCTTAAACAAAAATCAACTTTCCTGACTATCCACAACTATAAGTATGCCCAAAGATATAAAACACACTATCAATAGGGCTGTGGAAAGAACCCCACAGCTGTTCTTACTAGGGAGGCATAGCAGTAGCACTCTAGATAAAGTTACAGAAAACACCATGGCTTTGCTAGGTGGGGCACCCATCAAGGAATTACATCTATTGGGTCAACCTGTCAAACACATGGATACTCTTATGGCCCTCGGTAAAGGATAACAACAGAATATCCAAGAGGAGAACCAACTGAGGGCCCAGCATCAACAGAGTAGCAGAAGCCAGAGGCCTCGAACAAGACCAATGACTCAATGCAATGAACACTTACTAGTACACATGTATAAATGAAAGGGTATACTGTATGATTCACTGGACCACACTACAGCTTCCAGGTTGAGATTTTTTTTGTTTGTTTTTTGTTTTTACTTTTAAATTTTGTTTTGTTGAGGGGAGGGGTGCAAAGGCAGAGAGCAGAATCGAGAGGATGGAGAGATGAGTGGGATCAGGATGCATGATGTAAAATCCACAAAGCAATAAAAAGTTGATTTTTTTTTAAGATGGCCATGATACTGTCCTCATCCTAAAAGTACTTGCTATATGATTTAGACATCACTTATTAGTGGTGAGCAATGTCCCTCTCATTGGCTACAAAAGAAGTAAAATATTCTAATTTCCAATTTGTCATTTAAAATGTAACTTCTACCAGACACCATACAATATCTTATTCTTCAACTAATGGAATTCCTCAACATTTTATTGATAATTTTTTCTGTTTTAATTATATAATTAGTACTTGTATTATTTGGAAGTTGATTTTCCAGGCTGACACTCTATCTTTTATCACCTGTTTCCTATTTCACTACTAACCTTCATCCTTTTGTTTCGTCCTTGTTATATAATCTCTAAAAAGCTTTTTTTGTTGTTGTTATTCTGATTATCTAAATTACTTCCCTATTTGCTTTGTTTTCTTATTTGCAAAGCTTTCCTCATATATCTAGTTAATCCTTGTCTGTTGCTCAAATTTAAAAGGAAGGCCCTAGAATGTAGATTTTGTGACATTTTTCTTAATTTTTATTTTTAATTTATATTTACATGTATGCATGTTTTGCCTGCAATTATGCTTATATATCACTTGTATGCTTGGGGTCTATGGAAGCCAGAAGAGTATGTTAGAACTAGATTCTTGGAATTAGAGTTACAGTTTTGAGACACCATGTGGTTGCTGGAAACTGAATCTGGCAGTCTATGGAAGTGCACTTAATCCTGAACAATCTTTCCAGCCCTGTGGCTAGGTTCTTTCAAGCACAATATTTCCAATGTTCAACAATGTTATAACATGAACCAATATACTTCTTTTTCAATGCTGAATAATATTCCATAGTGTGCATATACATTTCTCTAACTCATCAACTGATAAGCACCTGAGATGCTTTTACATTTGGGCATTATAAATTTTAGCTGCTTTTTGTGTGAGGGGGTAAATTTTATTACAAAATGTTGGATAGCTTTCTAAGTAAATATCATGGCAAATTTAAAACACATAAAAATATCTTCTACTAAATCCCCAAAAGGTACCAAAAGAATGGTAAAATCAATACTTCATTACATCAGATGTTATGTAAAATGCTATATAAAATTCTAAAGTGGCACTTGTTTTCTGAGATACTATTAACAACAAGGATCCACAGGTATAAAGCTCAGTGGGAAGCAGACCCTCCAATCTGGTACTACGTAACCTTGTAATAAAAGTGGTCCTTAATAGTGCTCTGTCCTTTCAGGGTTAACACTCTCTCTTAAACAAACAAACAAAACAAAACACCCAGAGCTTTGGAAATTCAGGGGAAGAATAATTTCCAGGGAAATTTTCAAAAATAATATGCACATAAAACAGGCCATAGAAATCTTGCCAAGTTAAGTCTGACATGTACTTATTTCATATCCAAATAAAGTGGGCATCAAGTGTCCCTGTTACTTCAATATAACTGCTTCTTATTCTGATGGCTAGTTCTACTTGCTCTTCCCATAATGTGTACTGCTCTGACCTCTACCTCTACTACCTCAGGGGCAGGAACTTCAGCTAAACCACTGCTGCTGATAGACCGCTCTGAGCTAAGCCACCTTTATTTCATACTTGGTTCTACATTATGGAACTTTTTCTCCAAAATCTTCTTCATTGGATTGTCCAATAATTCCTAACATTGGGGCTTACCTAAAAACACTATGTCTGTACATTACTATCTCCTCCTTCTTCATAGTGATATAATATATGTTTAATAAAATTTGTCTGGAATATTAGAGAACAGAATCACCCACCTACAGCCAAGCAATGAAGGTCAAGGAGTAGTGACTTATATTGGAACGCCATTTGTAGTCAAAAGTTTCTGGTCCAGCCTAGCCCTAAGGTCTGGACCAGCAGTCCCAAATAATCACAGAAAGTCTTATAATTGCATGCTATTTGGTCTACGGCTTAGGCTTATTACTTGCTAACTCGTATACTTTAATTTAACCCATATATCTACTTATGTTTAGCCATAATAAACATAAAATAATACGGTACCTTTCTGCTCCATGTAGCATTCTCATCCCGCTTCCTCTGAATCTCACTGGCATCTGTCACTCACTCTTAGGCTTCCCAGAATTCTCCTAGTCTAGTTGCACCACCTCTACTTTCTGTCTAGCTACTCGACCAAACAGTGTTTTATTAAACCAATATTTACAATGACAAATATTTACAGTGTACAAAATCATAATCCCACAGCACCACCAACCACCACCACCTCTTCTTTCTTTCCTTCTTCTTCCTCCTCCTTCTCTCCCCCCCTCCTCAAGTTTAGGGGAAATGAAGCAAGTTTTATGGCGAAACGGTAAGATCAGAGAACATCTTGTGGGAATCAGTTCCCTCCTTCTACCATCTGAGTTCTGAAGGATGAACTCAGGTCATCAGGCTTGATGGCAAGTCCTTGAACTATCTCACCATTCCCTGAAAACACTATCTCCTATAAAGATGCACTGCTGGGTCTCCTGCTGATTCATAGTCCACATTAATTTTCTCTCATTTCTTAGAGATGTTGGGGAAAATATACAAATATGCATGCGTGTTTGTGTGTGTTTAGACACACAAATAGATTTAGAGATACATTACTTTCAGGAACAGTTTCTTATTTAGATCAATTCATTCCTACAGGTATGAATGTCAACAATGAAGAGGGATAATAAAAATAGTTCATTACATGATCTGATCCAGGTATCAAGGTATAGATCTATAAACTCAACATTTAGGAGTCCAGCAAGAAAAAAAAAAAACACACACACACACACAAGCTCATGGCCAAACTAGGCTACGTAGTGACTCCTAAAAAATAAATATTGTGAGAACGGTTCCAGTGTCAGTCCCTGAAGCAGTCCTTCCTACAGTGACACTCTAATGTCCTTACAGATCCTCTGCAGACTGTAATGGTGGGTGCTTATGTGGGAGGAGGGCAAAGTGTACCCACTGGAAGTTAGTGAACAGTCTGAGCATTAGGACTCTGTTTCTCTGTTTTGTCCAAGCATAAACTGCTGCTCCTGTTCCCAATCAGCATGTACTCAAGAATATGTAAGTTAAAAAAAGATACACAAACTCTCACTGAGTCGTAAAGTGAGTTATTTCTTCAGTATTTTAGAATAGTGCTGAGCCTTTAGAAACCTGGGGTTTGCAGAGCAAATACAACAAAACACAACACCAATTTGATCATGTACTTTCGGGTTTTAAATCTCCCCCATACCTCTACTTTCCCCTTCACTATCTGAGTTATGTCTGACTTCAAATCTTCCTGCACAGCCACTCAAACAGCTGGGATTATAGACAAGGACCACAGCTTCTAGCTTTCTTTGTCTGTTTTGTTTTGTTCTTTGAGACAGAATCTTATTATATTACCCAGGAAACCCCAAACTCATGATTGTCTTCCCAAGCATGTGAGCTTTCAGGTATATTCCATTGTTCCAAACTCCTTTCTTCTCCATTAGTGAAAATATATGAGCTCTTGGCTTCCACACTTAGCTAACAAGGCAGAGAGTAATAAGTATCTATTATATTCTATGATTTAGTTCAACATTATGCTTTTCCTATTATTTAAGCCTAAGATTTTACTTAAGATGATTTAATTAAGATGGCTGAATAGGGGGTACTAGGAGTACTTTTATTCCACACAAAGAACCCAAACAAGCAAAATACAATTACTTCACTTAAGTAGTTGAGGTACTACTGAAGTACAGTAGGGATATGGAAAAGAGTTTGCAGAGCATGAAAACAGGAACTAAGCTGTGATAGTTGAGAATGGCCTTTATAGGCCCATATATTTGAATGCTTGGTCACCACTAGAGGCAGGCTTTGAGGTTCAAAGGTCATTCCCAATTAGTTCTCTGTCTTCAACTTGCAGAAACTGGCCCTAAAGAGCTGATGCTTAGCCTTATCCAGCTAACTCCAGTCCTGGGAAGCAGGTGGGTAGAGTTCCCTAAGCAGTGGTCCTTCAAGGGACATGATCCATCTGTACCGACTGATCAGTCTTAGCCACCAGACTGCACTCACACACTGAGAAGTACTACACCTTATCCCTCTATAACCATGCTGTGCTATATCACCAACCCACTTATCTTCACATACGAGAGAAAAGTGGCAGGCACCCCATACTAACTACTAGATATACTGCACCAAGAGCAGCCAACAAACCTACCTGTCTAAGAGAGCTAGCTACATTCTAGCTGGTAGTCCAGCCCATGACCCCTAAGTGAAGAGCCCCCAAGACATCTACAGTTCTCAAATTGATTATAGCTAAAGAAACTACACAAATACTATGCTAAAGTATCCATCTGAAACCAAAGCCAATGCAGTCTATTCAAACAAAACTAGGCAAAACTTCCAACAGAATATTTTACTATGAAAGCCCTCTTAACAAAATTGGCAGAGACAACTAACCTACCAGATGCACAAAAATACCAATATAGGAACACAGAAGCATAAAGAAACATGTTAACAAGACATGTCTAAAGGAACACACTTTTTTTACATGCCAAAGAAAATGAAACCAAACAAATTTTCAAAAAGAAAATTTTTAATAATAAATTCAACAAAAAATCATTTTTAATAATCAGGGCTGGGGTTTGAGGCCAGCATGATCTACAAATCAAGTTTTAGGACAGCTAGGACTGTTACACAGAAAAACTGTCTTGAAAAACAAGCAAGCAAAATCAGGTCTAGGCAATGTAGCTCAGTGGTAGGACACTTGCCTAGCATATGGGTTCATACACATACACGTAAGCAAGCACACAGGCAGGCAGGTAGAAACAATCATAAACATTTGGCATTGAAAAGTCAATAAATAAAATACATCTGAGAGCATGAAAAAAAGAAACAATAGAAAAACTAGCTTGAAGACAGGTCTTTTGAAATAATCTAGTCAGACTTAAAATAAACACAAAAGGAAAGAAAAAAAGGCTTCCAGACGTACAGACCACTAAGTAAGTAAACATTCAGAAAAGCCTCTCTAAATAAATAAATAAAATAATACAATAGCTTAACGCACCCCCCCCAAAAATCCTTTTCCAAAGCATTTAGTAGTTAAACTACCTAACTCAGAGCCTGGACTAAGGCATATAATTCAGTTAAGGCAGGCATAAAGTACATCTTCAGTGGTTCAATCCCTAGCACCAAAAAACAAAAACAAAATACTACAGAGAAAACTCTGAAAAGATGAAGAAAAAGGTTGCTGTAAAAACCCAACAACTTGATGAAACCCTGGATCCCAGGTAAAAGAAAAAAGAAAGCACCAATTCCACAGAAATTCCCATCCTCTTATCTCCCACACACATACCCCACACACATCAAACATACACACAATAATAGTTTTAACCATAAATAACAATAATGTGGGGGCTGGAGAGACAGCACAGTGGTTAAGAACACTTGTTCCTCTTGAAGGACCTGAGCTCAGTTCCCAGTACCCACTCACATCCAGTGGCTCACAACAACTTTAACTCCAGCTCCAAGGGATCCAACACCGAATCTGGACTTTGTGGAGAACCTGAACACATCTGGCATTCACTCACATACAAACACATATACATAAATAAAAGCATAAAAAGAGCAATGATGGAGCTAGAGAAATGATTTAACAATTAAGAGCACTTGAAGCTTTTTGTACTGACTGGCTTTGTATGTCAACTTAAGGAACCTCAGTTGAGGAAATGCCTCCATGAGATCCGGCTAAAATGCATTTTCTTATGGTCAATGCAGGAGGGGCCCAGCCCATAGTGGGAGGCACCATCCCCTGGCTGGTAGTCTGAGTTGTATAAGAAAGCAGACTAAGCAAACCAGGGGAAGTAAGTCAATAAGCAACACCCCTCCATGGCCTCCAGGATCCTTCTCTGAGTTCCTGTCCTTGACTTCCTTCAGTAATCAACAGCAATGTGGAAGCATAAGCCAAATAAACCTTTTTCTACCCAATTTGCTTTTTAGTCATGGTGCTTCATAGAAACCCAACTAAGACACTCTTTTAGACACAACACAGGTTTGATTCAAAGAACCCACATGGCAGCTCACAACACTTGTTATCTCCCATTTCAGGGAATCTGATACCCTCTTCTGGATGCCAGGGACATCAGATCCACATATGGTACATATACGTACATGCAGGCAAACACTAGTACACATAAAATAAAAATATTTCTAAAGATAAAAGTAAGAGCAATGTTTATAGCAACAAATGCTAACCTAAATCAATAAAACCAGATTTCCTAAATCAACAAAATCAGATATCAGGGGCTAGAGAGATGTCTCAGCAGTTAAGACCACTTGTAGAGGACTTGGGTTCAGTTGCCAGCACCAACGTGGTGGCTCACAATCATCCGTAACTCCAGTCCAAGGGATCTGATTCTTTCCTTCTGACAATCACAGGCACCAGGTACATGATGCATATACATACTTGCAGGTGAAACACTCATATGTTTTTAAAAAATGGTTTAAAAATTTTAAAGCAAATTTCAAACAACTATGCAATTTAAAGAGCTAGCAAAAAAAAAAAAAAAAAAAACTAGTAAAGAAAAAAAAAAAACAGAATGAATAACAGAAACCATAGATATGATTAGCACCCAGAGTTACACAGCTCCATGGCAGAGTACTTGCCTAGCATATTTGAGGTTTGGGGTTTGACTTCAAACACAAGCAAAAAATATTAACAATCACCTCTCTAGGCACAAAAAAGGTATCTGATAAATTTCAACATCTCTTCATGATTTTTTTTTTAAGTAAAAAGTTAAGACAAAACATGCATCAACATAAGTAAGAGGTACATATAACAAGCCACAACCAAAAATCACACTGACTGGGAAAAGCTAAAATTCTTTCTTCTGTGGTCAGGAATAAAATGGGATGTCTACTTTCATCAAGCTTCATCAATACACTACTAGAAATCATGGAAAAGTAAGACCAGATAAAGTAACAAAGTGCATCTAAATAGGAAGTAGAGGAACAGGAAGCCAAGAGATCACATATTCAACCAAAGAGAAGGCGAACTGGAAGTGGGTGGGTCAAAAAGCCCACCCAGTTACAGCCTTTCTCGAACAAGGCTTCACTACCTCCCCAAACAGTGCCACTGAGCAGGATCCCAGTGTTCAACTATTTGAGTCAATTGGGGACTGCTTCATTTATATCATCACAGTAGGCATGTAAAGGACTGTACTGTTTAATTACGAAGAAATTGCCAGAAAAATTAGAACTATGGTACAAGCCAGCATGCCCACTACTAGGCATAAACGCAAAGGAACTAAGATCAGTAAGTTGAAAAAATATCTGACTTCACATTTGCATGTCTGTTTTGGTTAAGTTTTTGTTGTTTAGTTGTTTTTGAGACAGGTCTCACTGTGTAACCCAGGCTGGTCTTGAAATCACTGTACAGGTCATGGTGACTTCTGAAATTGTGCCCTTCTAAACCTTCAGTCTCCCTAGTGTTGGGATCACAGTGTCTATTCACAACACTTAGCCTCACACATTTATAATACACAAAATCAACATTCTATGTCCATGGATAGAGAAAGAAAATGGTAAATATACACAATGCAGTATGTGATTCAACAACAAAGATAAATGAAATTTTGTTATCTGCAGCAAAGAAGATAGAACTGGAGGACATCTTGGTAAGTGAAATGAGTCAGTACAGAAAGACAAATGTCCTGTGTTTTTACTTCTATTTGGAATCTAAAGCTGATCTCATTGAAGTAGAGGTTAGAAGAGCAGTTGCCGGGGCTGGAGAGATGGCTCAGAGGTTAAGAGCACTGACTGTTCTTCCAGAGGTCCTGAGTTCAATTCCCAGCAAAACCACATGGTGGCTCACAACCATCTATGATGAGGTCTGGCGCCCTCTTCTGTAAAACTGTATGCATAATAAATAAATAAATCAAAAAAAAAAAAAAAAGAAGAGCAGTTGCCAAGGCCTAAGAAGAGTCGAGGAAAGGGGAAAGGATGGCTAGAGAATGATTAAATGGTTACCAGGGTAGAGTCAGACAATAGAATTAAATTCTAATACTTTGGCACAGGTTGGCAATAATAAACTGACTTCTTTAGCTTCTAAAGAAAACTTCCAATGCTTCCAACACAAAGAAAGAATAAACATCTAAGAGGACAGATATATGCCCATTTCCAAATCTGACCAGCATTTGTTAAATACATGTGCTAAACTGTCACACTGGTAAGTACATGCTTTACATCTTAGCACTCAGGAAACATAGCTCAGATCTTTTTAAATTTGAGGCCAGTCTGAAACTTATGTAGCAAGTTCTAAATAAGCAGGGGCTACATAGTGAGACCTTGTCTCAAAAAAAAAAAAAAAAAAAAAAGTAAAATAAAATGCAAGAAAGAGGCTGGACAGACGGCTGTGTGGTTATAAGAGCTTGCTTGCTATTCCCATTCGTAATAGCAAGAACCTGGAAACAACCTAGATGTCCCTCAATTGAGGAATGGATTAACAAACTGTGGTACATCTACACAATGGAGTACTACTCAGCAGTAAGAAAAAATGATACTCTAAAATTTACAGGCAAATGATGGATATGGAGAATATCCTCCTGAGCGAGGTATCACAATCTCAGAAAGAGAAGCAGGGGATGTACTCACTCATTAGTGGACATATATATATACACACATATAAACACACATACATATAAATATAGATAGATAGATGTCATTGTACACAAGAACTCAAGGCTAGAACATAGCTAAGTGTCACAATGCCTCACTTCTGCATTGATGGCCTCTGGCAGAGGTGTGGGTAAGGAAAGACTTGTTTTCTTTAAGGGTCTGGCCACAGGGAGTTTAATTATGCTCCAGTAAGTAAATGAGCAGCATGAATGGGTGGTTTTGTAAATGGGGAGATCATAAGAGTGGGCATGATACTTCGAGGTCTGATATCTGAGTTTGATGGGGTGCATCATGTAAAAACATCAAATAATAAATATATATATGAGAAAAGGTAACAGAAAAAGAAAAAGAAATACTATGATTAATATCAGGGTTTCACTGGCTTTGTAACTTTTAAAGGCTTGGTTTATTTTTTTAAGTTTTATGGAATAATATGATATGTATTTGTCATAGTTCTTTAAGTTATAGTAGAATTCAGTAGTAAGTTCATATTTTCCTGTATTTGTTTTGTTATTGCTGCTTTTTATTTTTAGTATGGAGTATTTTATTAATATTTTAAGTATTTTAAGGTTACAAAGTATGTATTTTTAAAGTCATTCATTGAACTTAGATTTAATTTTGCTATTTAAAACTTCACCATTTTTTTTTTTCAGAATCTTCAATTTATCAAAACAAATTTATAATGTATGTCCTTGTGATTTCCGGGAATTTCACTCATATCTGTTAGAATGCTTGTGTTTCAATTTCTAGTTTTATTGAAGTAGGTCTTCCCCCCCACACTTTTTTTGTTTAATTTGGTTAAGAAATTGTCATTTGTGCTTAATCCTTAAAAAATTAAAAATTAAAAAAAAAAAAAAGAGCTTGCTGCTCTTCCAAAGGACCTAAGTTTGGTACCTAGCACCCACATAAGGAGACTCAAAAGAACAATAGTAAAAGCAGCCAACAAGAGTATATGTTGTGTATTTCTCCTTACATTAAATTGAAAAGGAAGCAAAAATTAATGTATGGTGGTTGAGATCATAACAGTAAAAGCACAGCAACTGTTCTTCTATATCTTGATCTAAGCAACATAAAAAGACACTGATGTATAGTTGAACTCTATTATGAAGCAAATTTAAAAATACTTCTCAAAAAAAGATTTTTTTTTTAATTGGGATTTTTGGTTAAAAGCAAGTAAAATTTATCAAGAGGGAATGTCTTGAAGCCTTATAGAAAAGATTTCACATGGTCAAAGACACATCTGGACAGAACATTTAATAAATGAGGGACTGGAGATATCTCTCAGTTAAACACAAGTCCTCTTTTGTCAGAAGACATGAGTTCAGTTCTCAGCACATGAATCAGGTAGCTTACAATGATTCTCATTTCAGCTACAGTATATCTGACATTCTCTTTTGGCCTCTGCAAGTACTGCACTCACATGCACACATACACTATGTATGGTTGGTTAGTTTTGATCATCTTGACACAAATTAGAGATACTAGGGAAGAAGAAACCTCATTCAAGAAAGCACTTCCATCAAATTCGCCTGTGGGCACATCTGTGGGCATTTTACTGATAAATGATTGATGTGGGAGGCTAGCCCACTGTGACCATAGCCACCCCAGGGGCAAGTGGTTCTAGGCAGTATAAGAAAGCCAGCAATATGAGGGGCTGGGGAGACATCTTAGCCTTTAAGTTTGCTTCCCCTGACTTGCTCAGCCCATATGCTTAGAGAACCTAGGATCACCAGCCCAGGGATGACACCACCCACCATAGGCTGGATCTTCCCCCACTGATCACTAAATAAGAAAGTTCCTTACAGCTGGATCTCATGGAGGCATTTCCTCAGCTGAGGCTCCTTCCTCTGATGACTCTAGATTGTGTCAAGTTGATACAAAAAACCAGCCAGTACAGGTGACAAGAGAAACGGTTGTGGTTAAGATCACTGGCTGCTCTCCAGAGGTCCTGGATTCAGTTCCCAGCACCAACAAAGCAGATCACAACTGTCTATAGCTCCAGTTCCTAGAGATCCAACTCCCTCTTCCGACTTCCGTGGGCATTGGATGTACATGTTATACAGACATACATTCAGGCAAAAACATCCATACACATAAAAAATAAAATACTTAATTAAGTATATAGATTTGAGAGTGGGAGCAGTAAAACTATTCAGATATTAGTTGATTTAAAAAAAATTAAAAGCAAGATTAGCAAGCCATAGAGGAAAAAAGTCAGCAGCAACTTGCCTACATGGTTTCTGCCTCTGTTTCCACATGAGTTTTTACCCTGACCATCCTCAATGATCAACACTGGTCAGGACATATAAATCAAACAAACCCTTTCTCTCCAAGTTACCATTTATCAAAACAACAGAAAGAAAATTTGAGTATGGCATACAAATAATCAAAAATAAAAAAAATCACTTTAAAAATTTAAAAACAAAAACCTGCCAGGCAATAGTGGTGCACTCCTTTGATCTTAGCACATGGGAGGCAGAGACGGTGGATCTCTTTAGTTGAGGCCACCCTGGTCTACAGATCAAGTTCCAGGACAGCCAGAGCTACCCTGTCTCAAAAAACCAAAACTAAATTAAATAAATAAAAACTTGTAGTAGCTGAAAATGATGGAGCATTTCCCAAGGAAGATTTTCCAATGCCCTTTACAATGTTTCTGCAATAGAGCCAAAATGTTTTAAGTGTATCACACTGTGCCAAATTCTATTATTTGAGTTGCTCTACACAGCAACATGATTTAGAAATATGTGATACAAGTTTTTGAGAGACTGATTAAAAAAAAGAAAAAACATGTAAGAAGCACCTTGTGGTCGTCTGAATGTAATTGGCCCCCATAATCTCATAGGGAATGTCACTAGTAGGAGGAAGATATAGCTTCATTGGTGTGGGTATGGCTCTGTTGGAGGAAATGTGTCTGTTCACTGGGGTGGTGGGCTCTGAGGTTCCTATGCTCAGGATACCACCCAGTGGACTTCCTGCTGCCTGCAAGATGAAGGACTCTCAGCTATTCCTTCAGCATGCCACCACGCATGCTCCCCATAGAGGATAATGGACTGAACCTCTAAAATTGTAAGCTACCACCTCAATTAAATATTTTCCTTTATAAGAGTTACCATGGTCATGGTGTCTCTCTACAGCAATAAAAACCCTATCTAAGACACACCTATTCTTAAAAAAATTTCCAGGAGGGCCTGGAGAGATGGCTCAGACTGACTGTTCTTCCAGAGGACCTGAGTTCAATTCCCAGAATCCACATGGCAGCTAACAACTGTCTGTAATTCCAAGATCTGACACCCTTACACAGTTATACATGCAGGCAAAACATCAATTCACATAAAATAAAAATTAAAAAAAATTCCAGCTAGCAATATAGCTCATTTGGTAGAGTATCTGCCTACCATGAAGAAAGGCATGATTTTGAGACCCAGCACTGAATACCATGGCCCACACTCTGGAAGATCAGGAGTCAATTTCACCCTTAGCCACAGACCAGCCTAAAAGAAACAAATTTTCCACATATTCCCATTGGTGTACTCATCTGTCTGAAGAAAAGCTGCCATCACTCATACCTTTTGTTTTGGTTTGCTTTGGTTTTTGAGACAGGGTTTTTCTCAGTGTAACTTTGGCTATCCTGGAAGTCAATTTGTAGACCAGACTGCCCTTAAACTCAGAGATCTTACCACATATATATATGTACACATATATATCTTACCACAACCCAGTCTCAAAAAAAAGGAAGGACTCAAGAGAAATTTTACCTGGCAGTTTTCTGTGCTGATTTTCACCACTGAACTCTTGTTAAAGGCACCCCAACACCTCTTCTATTTAAACTCTAGATTTTAAAACAAACACACACACACAAAAGCTCTAACTCTACAAAACAGAAAGTGATTTTTACAATGTGCTTAACAAGCAGACTGCACTACTGATTTTTGACAAAAAAAGTGAAAGTATTACTGCTTTAACTCTCAAAAGGACATTTAGCTAGCATATTACATTTCGTTTCATGATAAACCCTCCAAGCTCCCACCAAATCATTAGAATCTCCCTCCAAAGTCCCCAAGAGTCATTCTTTTCACCAAATTAATCAAGCAAAATAAATTCCAACCATAAAACCTAGAAGGCAACCATCCACTTTTTTTCTTTCTCTCTTCAGCGCTGAGGATCCAACTTGCTTGTAAGCAAAACCTCTGTCCACAGAGTTACATCCACATCATCTTATCCTTTTTAGGGGGTCACAGGGCTCAACTAAAAAGACAGATTGCATTAATGCTACTAATAGATGGAGACTGAAAAATACAAAATAAAAGGTCATATGCCAGGAATCCCAGCCACTCAGGAAGCTGAGTCAGGAAGATGGAAGGTCACATTAGAACATAACTCGAGCAACAATATTAGAACAAGAGTTTGAAAGCTCACATAAAAATAAAAGTGTTGAACCCATATGCAAAGGAGTACACAAATAATGTGAAGCAAATACTATATATTGTACAACAGTACGGTATCACAAAGAATAAATGATATTTGAATGAAATGAAGTTTGAGTCTCGCTCTGCCACGACATCAAGATGTGTGAATTTTAGTGACTGTTTTGCATGAATTTTACTTTCCCAATTTAAAATAAACAAATGGCTGGATTCCAGTATTTCAACAGTAATGTTCTAGGATATCCATATAAAATTAAAAAGCAAGGGCAAGAGAGAAGGCAGTTGGGGAAACGAAATGTTTAAGGAAAACACAGTAATAAATATGCATGCAAACACCATCACAAAACGCATCCCTTTGTATGCGAACTAGAAAAGGAGGGGACAAAACAGAAAGACAGGGCAAAGAAAAAGAACAGCACAAGGGATAGAGACTTTGAACAAGCTTTACTCAAATATCAAAATAAAATTCTGGGGGCTGGAGAGATAGCTCAGTAGTTAAAGGCAAGTACTGTTCTTACAACAATCCCAAGTTTGATTCCCAGCACCTCTATCAGGAGGCTCATAACTGCCTGCAAGTCCAGCTACAGGGCATCTGACACCTGCTCTGGCCTCCCTTTTCAGGCACCTGTGCTTATGTGCATATATTATGCCCTCAACATACATATACATAATTTTTTTAACTTTATTTATTTATTATTTATTTATTTATTTGCCTTGGTGTTTGCCTGGAACTGGAACTACAGACACTTGTTAGCTGCCATGTGGGTGCTGGGAATCGAACCCGGGTCCTCTGGAAGAGCAGATGGTGCTCTTAACCGCTGAGCCATCTGTCCAGCCCCCATACATAATTTTTTAAAAAATTAATTATATGTAAAAAAATAAATAAAACTCTGTCTGGCTGGATAATGGAGACGCCTCTCCAGGTAAAAGTACCTAGTGCAAGCTTGACAGCCTGAATTCAATTTGTGGGACCTAGGTGGTAGATAGAAAGAACTGACTCCATTTGTGGGCCATAAGCGCATGTGCACCCACACACATGCATACCTATATGAAGATAAACAAAAATGCAATAACCGGTATTTTTTTTAGAAAAAAACTTTGGATTAATGCTATACCTAGGTGGTTTATGAGAAGCCATGGATCTGATCCCAAAACTGAAGAAGAAAAAAGAGATAGTGTGAAGAAGGAGAGGAGAAGTGCAGGAAATGGAGGAAGAAAATTAAGAAAGGAAAAAAGAAAAGTTTAGCAAAATTTTACTTTGGTAATTTGCAAAGATTTTTTTTTTTTTCTGGGGTTGGACAGATGGCTCAGTGGTTAAGAGCTCTTGCATAGTATCTAGGTTCTGTTCCCAGAACCCACAACACATGGTGCACTTATATGTAGGCAAAACACTCAAACACATAAAATAAAAATAAATCTTTAAAAGACTGCGAAATCTAGACGATAGATATTACTGGTTCCTAAACAGTGAAAAATATGTTCAAAGTATTATTTTAAGATCAGCATAGATAGAACATATTTGAGCCATCCAGGCAGAAAACCCAGTTAGAGCTAGTGAGCAACAGCTCAGACAGAAATTAAAATAGTAAGAATACAACGAAAGAAAACAGGCCAATGTTAAGGTTTATGTCTGAGTTATTGAAAGCATGTTACATAATACATCAGCAATGAAAGACAGCACACGGAAATGGTTTTGAAGGAAAGACTTTTAGTTCTATTTCCAGGGTAGGTTAAAGTGAGAATCACCCAGGCCTGTCAAACTGTCTTCATACCATCTGATTTCCTAAATGTTCAGTAATGTCGAGCGTTTCCTTCGATTTTACTTATCAGTGAAATAACCATTTAATTTTTCTGGCACTGAAAACATGCACTTTTTCCATATTACCACTTTAATTCATTTTTTCAAGTTTTTCTGAGAAGGAATTTATTTATGACAATAATCACATCGAAGTCTGAAAAAAAGTTCTCAAAATAGGAAAACTAGCAGCATAAGTTAAACTCAGTGTTTAATAAGCCATTATATGATTGTGTCGACTATTTACAAGTATTTACATGGGGCCCTGTAAGCACTAGGAAAATCTCAACAACAAAATGCTTGAGGGGTAGACAAATCTTTTAAAACTTAACATACATACACCTGAGATGTGAACCATTATATGCACTTTAAATATTCTAGCCAGTTCATATATATCAGTTTTCCACTAAATGTGGTCACAAGGAAAAAAGTACTACTCAACCGATGCATATACCTTGATTTACTATGAAAATGTGAATGGGATTTCTATTTAAAAAACGAGACTGAAAATTACCTAACAAAACTTTCTTCTTGGACTATTTCTCCATTGATTTTTGTGACCACACTAAAGGCTGAAAAGCAAACAGTGATTTCCAGGTGCTTAAGAAATCATGAAGGCTGATCATAAAGCTACTAAAGTTACACTTTTTAAAAAGAGGATTTCTTGCAAAACTTTACTCGTTAGTGCTGGACACTGATCCTCACTGCTTCCCACCCCAAGATGGGGTCAGAAGTTTTCTTCACCTCATCCTTCCCTAACTCCTAAGGATTCTTACCAAACAAACATAAGGAGCAGGATTTTCTTTGGGTGACTTCAGCTCGGTTCGACATTAACTGAGCGATGATGTTACGGTCCTCAACCATGAACAAAAACCCAGCTTCACCAGCTGTTAACATTAAACTGAACTTGAGCGGAAACCCGTGCGAGACCGTACAAAACCAACCCAGCAGGCTGTTATTCCTGGACCTACCCCAACTCAACAACCCCCAGGCCACCCCCATTTCTCCTTCTCCGGAGCGGTAGGGGGAGGGCAGGGCGCGCCCCGACCATGTCCCCCGGACCGGCTTCCTCCCGCTGGTGGCTGGAGGTGAGAGCGCCCTTCCTGCCAGCTCGCGTCCTACCTTCCCGGCCTCAAACACTACCCCAGATCGCGACAGGGCTTTCAGAGAAACGCCGAGGCAGCGCGCCGCACGCTCGCCTGCCTGCATCCCCGAGCAGCACTCACAGCTCAGGCGAGAGGCCCCGGGGTCACCGGGGTGCACCGCGGACACCCGAGCTCCACCGAGCGGCCTCCCCGCCCCCTCCGCTCCGCCGCCGGCAGACGGCGCCCCCGGGCTAGTTTCGCCAGGGGAAGAGGAAGCGATGAGACTAACAGATGCGGCGCGGACGGACCGGGAGGCCTATAGGACTGTGCGTCTCCGCAGGCACGCAGGACCGTCTCACCTTCCCTCCGCCGAGCCCGCGGCTCCCGACACCTGAGGACTGCACCGGGACGCCACCGCGGCCGCTGGGCTGCCGTTACCACGCGAGGCCTGCGCTGCGCCGCCGCGTAGCTCTCAGAGAGAGGCGGGGCGAGAGCAACCGGTGGGCGGGCCCGTGCGGGCAGGAAGCCCGCTCCACGTCCAATCTCATAGGCTCCATCGTCTCCTGTGCCCGCCCCTGATGCCACAGCGGAATGCGCCGCTTCGGGATTGGGCGAGCTGGCCTGTCAATCAAGCGCGGCGCTGAGTGGTCTATGTGCTGAGGCTGCGCGGTGCTCAGACTGGAGAAGGTGAGGATCGCTGGGCCTGTCGGCGCCGTTCTCCGCCCCCTTCCCCCCAGCCTCCTCGGTGGCTGGTTACTTTCCGCCTTTCTCAGCACTGCTGAAACCTGTCATTATAATCTCTCATTAATGTCGGCCCTGAGTTCAACGCAAACTGCTCGGAATCCTGCACCTGAAGGAGCCGACCAGCTGCAGATTCTTAGGCACAGGGAGCGACAAAGAAAAATAAGCCTCGGAGAAAAATGTAAGATGTTTGTTAATTAAAAACTACGACCAAAATAAGCTGCCCGAGGAACTTCCGAGTGCCCTGGAGCGTGGGCAGCCTTCGCTCTCGGCTTCCAGGCCTGCTGGAAAGGACAGTTACCTTTGCCCTTGGGCTGAGCATGGCAGGGGTGCAGCCCCAGCCACCTGCCAAGGCATCTATCTGTAAATGGGTTCTCCTTTCTAAGTAGTCTTGCAGCCGCCCATAACTTCCTCACTGTTTCCTAACAATCTTTCTCAGTGTAGGTGTGGCACCTAAAGAAACACTCTAGGTTAGGTAACTTTATTGAAACGTGGTTTTGTCTCCAGCGTAGCTACACCTGTACCTAAATTGCAAAGTCTATTAAATGAGGAATTGTGTCAACGTTCATCCTACCCCCCACTCCATGTCTAACAAATCGTCAATAACCAAGGCATTGGTACATCTTCCTTTCACGTTTTAAAAAATATTTATATTTTTTTCTGTGTGTGTTTTGCCTTCATGTCTGTGTGCCATATGCATACCTAGTGCCCCTGGAGGCCAGAAGAGGATATAGGATCTTCTGGAACTAAGAGTTATCAGGTGGTTTTGAACCATGTGTGGATGCTGGGAATCAAATCCAGCACCCTTAGAAGAGCAGCCAGTGCTCTAAATCACTGAACCATCTCTCCAATTCCTTCCTTGCACTGTAATACAGACACTACCTGCAAGTCCTAAAAATTCGCTTTTATGCATTTAACTTAAGTGTATGTTGAAAGATATGTGGGGTGGTCTGCAGCAGATGAACTGCAAATTACTTGTGGCCCATTTTTAGCCTGAGTTTAGTTGAGAAAAGTAGACTATAAAACTGAGCAAAAGATACTCTGCCTACATTTTATTGATAGTATCAAAAGTAAATAATCCAAAGTATATATTAAATAACATACAAAGCTGGGCAGTGGTGGTAGATGCCTTTCATCTCAGCACTCAGGAAGCACAGCCTGATCTACAAAGTGAGTTCCAGGATAGCCAGAACTGTTACACACAGAAACCCTGTCTGGAAAACAAAAACAAAAAAGCAAACAAAAATAAAACATACAGCCAGCACAGCTTTTTTTCTCAGCATCGAAAGGCAGAGAGGTAGGTTTAAGTTCTGCAAGTTCAAGGCCAGCCTGATCTATGTAACAAATTCCAGGACTGCCCAGGCTATGTTGAGCAACTCTATCTCAAAAACAAACAAAAACCATACAAGCAGCTCATGCCCATCCACTCTAAAGGAGGAGATTTGGGGTGATTAAAAAGAAAAAGGAAATATGAACCCTCTACATCTTAAGGTTGCTCCCAGGAAACTATTGACAGCTTATGGTTAGCATGATGTAGTTTAGTGCCCTTGTCTCTCAGGAATGTTTAGGGGAAGAGAGTCCTACCTATCTGCCAGCAAAAAGTTATCACTATTCTATTAACATGTAGAAATCATTGGGCCCTACTAACTAAATTTAATTTCTGGAGTCACATTGTATGATAAGTACTACAATAAGCACTGGATATCTTAAGAGTCCATACCAGTGTCAGATATTGAAATTTAAACCAACTTGTATTAAACATGCCAAACATAAGAATGGTTGTATCTAGAAACTCAAGGCATTAAGTCACAGTGAGGGAAAATGTGTAGTAAGACTATTCAGCCAAATAGAAGGGTTGAGGTTAGATAATATAAAGACATTAAGCGATTGTAGCATTTCAAAGGAACAGGTAGTAGCTCGATTTTAAGCAATGTGTTGTGAAAGCTGAGGATCTTAGAATTTATCCTATAAGCAGTGAGAAGTACTAGAGTTGTTGCTTGGTTTTGTTTTTTTGGTTTTTGGTTTTTGTTTTTTTGGTACTTTAACAGTCATCTTAATGTTTTCTGACCTTCATTGCTTCTACTGAGGAGCAAGCTGCAATTCATTTTTTAAAAACTTTCTTTTATGTATATTGAATGTTTTGGTTGCATGTTTAAGTACACAGTGTGCCTGCAGTTCCCTCGGCAACCAAAAGAGGGCATCAGATTCCCCTGGAACTGGACTAACAAACAGTTGTAAACTTCCTTATGGGTGTTAGAAACCCAACCTGGGTTCTCTGAAAGAGCAACAAATGTTCTTAATGAAGGAATCATCTCTCTAACCCCAAGTTGGAATTGTGCTTCATGAATCATCTTCCACCCCTAGGGCTGGGAGACAGGAGAATCAAGTTTGGACTATAGGATTTCCGAAGCACAGAGACATGATCCAGCTGGGATATAGCTGAGACCCCTAGGAAGAAGCTCTTCAGCTGGCCCTTCTGCTCTCAGAGGGAATGATGTAGTGGGCAGGAATTGTGTTATAGGAAGGAATAATGTCAAAAGTAACATTAGGATAACTTTAATTCCTGCTGATTACTGGGGTAAGACAGCAACATATGCTGAAGGCAAATAGAACAAGGAAAGTCCCTTCTCTTTCTGCCTTCTAATCTTCCTCTATTAACTTTTGCTTTCTCTTTTATTTATTTATTTGTTTATTTGAAGGACTGAGGGTTGAATCTACAGTAGCTTGCTACATAGTAAGTAAGTGCTATGCCACTGAGCTATATCCCCAGTAGCTGCCCCTCATTTTCAAAACATCTAAGTTACCAAAGCTAATTTTAAACTTGTGATCTACCTGCCTCAGCCTCCCAAGTAGCTAAAATTACAGTCCTATGCTAGCAGGTTCAGCCCCTCTATAATGTCCTTTGTAGGCAAAACCCTGTGAGAGATACTAGCAAGCGTCAAAAAATGAAATGTGTGGGATCTGAGCCTCAGCATCACATAGGAAAGTAGAGAAGTTGGGGAGTTGGGAGCTAAGGAACACTACCTTAATAATCAGTATCATCATTATGTGCTTGTGCAGAATTAACAATGGCCCAGATTAGACTCAAATTAATGCTTTTACAGACCTAGAGAGCCTTTTGAGAAGTCTCAAGATACCATATCAATTTTCTGTTACATTATGATTACTTCTAGTGTGTAAAACAATTTAATTTTAATTGCTCTTGATTCTTGAGAATTTCATACATGTATACAATGAAATATGAGTATAACCAACCCAATCTCCCTCCTCTAACTCTCCCCATATGCCATATGACCCTCGACCTGTTTCCCTCCTAATTAAAGGGGGTTGAAGCAGGAGGCAGGGTTTCTCTGTGTAGTCCTGGCTGTCCTGGAATGACTTTTTAAATAACTCATTACATCCAGTTTGTGTTGTTCATATGTAGGGGTGGTGGGGGAGTGGAACACAATAATATACCAGGAGGAACATCTCAAAAAAATTATTTCCTCCATCAGGTATCAGCTGCCAATAACTCAGTAAGTCATGGGTCCTGGAGAGTCCCTTTCCCATCTATGCTGAAATTGTGGCTGGCTTCATCTTGTGCAGGTCTTTCACAAGAAACCACATCAGCTTCCAGTTCAATAAACGTGTGGGGGTTTTCTTTATTTTTTAAGGAGTATGTCATGTCTATCTTACTTACAGACTTACCAAAGAGTCATAAACAGGAACAACTATGAAAAGAGATTTGCATAAATGAGGATAAGGAAGCTCTGTCCAAACATTAGCTCTCACATTGTCAGGCACAAAATGATATGGATTATGGATTATCTATAGTTGGTGAGAATTCATTATACCCTACACTAATTTTCTCCCTACACATTGCCTAATATGGCCTAATATGAGAAGACAAACTTTCCATTAAAATGTTTAGGCTCCCTATTATTGAAAGTGCAGCTTTTATTTTTATTCCACTTATTCATCCCAACTCAAGACCTTCAGATTTTTTGGTATCCAACATTTTATCCTATAGTGTAATTTACATGAATGAATATTTGAATATGGAAGGACACTTGATGCTCATTTGTAGAACAGTAAGAATAACTTTTTTTCCAGCCAGGCAGTTGTGGTACATGCCTTTAATCCCAGCACAGAAGGCAGAGGCAGGTGGATCTTGGAGTTTGAGACTAGTATGCTCTACAGAACAAGTTTCAGGACAGCCAAGGCCAAGGCTACACAGAGAAACCCTATCTCCAATAAATAAATAAATAAATAAATAAATAAATAAATAAATAAATAAATAAAAACATTTTTTCCCAAGCATAGTGCCTCATACCTTTAATGCCAACACTTGGGAGACTGGGAGACGGAGGCAGGCAAGTCTCTGAGAGTTGGAGAACAGTCTAGTCTACATAGAGAGTTCGAAAGCAGCCAGGACTGCATAGAAAGACCCTTTCTCAAAGCAAAACAAAAACATTTTTCAAGTTTTAGAAGTTTATAACCATAGAAATTTAATCTGAGATGCCTGGTCTTATGTCTTTGGTGATGGAGGATGATACTCTTCTACCACAATTACATTTTATTAATAATTATAAAGACACGAAAGTTCATGACATATTTTATATATTTAGTATTTATGCTTTAATATATTAGTCTGGAATATTTTTGCATCTGCATAATTATTTATACTATATAGCACTCTATCAATTATATAACACAAAAGACATCTACAGGTAAATATTAAAATGACAATGTACATTTTGACAACTAGACATTTAACAAGATAATAATAACCAGGTATTCATTTAATGGGAGAGTCCAATATTTCCTGATAGTCTTCCCTCCTTACATTCCTCCAGTACAGTTTATAGCCAGCAAGGACAAATACACTAATCATAATGATCACCCCTCCAAAAACATCATAAACACTAGGAAATATGTGCAATACTAGAAGCTGTAAGACCATAGCTACCACAATCTCCAGGTGCTGTACTGTGCTGACCAAAGCCGGGTGGAATTTGTCTAAGGCATAATAAACTCCTAAGAATGCTGCAGTGGAACAGATGCATATAGCAATGAGATAGCTCCATGTTTCTCCATCTAAAGGGATAATAGGTTCCTGAAGAACAAACATAGTAGAAATTCCCCAAATTGTTCCAGTCCATCCGAAGGTAAACAGTGCAGTCCACATGCTGATCTTCTCCTTGATGGATCTGTACACTATCATAGATAGAGCAGTGGTCAGTCCAGCCATCACAGTCATCGTGTACCCAAAGGCTTCTTTCCAGGCGTTTAACAAAGAATTGTCTTCATCAACAATGTTGGGGATCATGACAAGACAAACACCTAAGATACTGCAAACCACTGTAGCCATGTCAACATAAGCCATTTTCTCATCTACGAGTAAAAATGCTAAGATGGCACTGAAGACTGTGGTTGTGGCTCTCCACATCGTGGTGCCATTGCTGGGAGGGACTATTGAGAAGGAGGTATAAGCACAAGTGATAGAAATGACATTGCATACGCCATAGAAGAAAAGTCGTAATCTGTATCCACTGGGTCCAAAAGGAGCTTCCTGGTAATAACACACAACTAACACCGACAAGACCTGCAAGACAGAGCGGATAAAAATCAGTTCTAAAGATGGAACTTTAGAACGATCAGAAACAAGCCTGGTGATAAGAGCCACACATCCATGAGCCAAGGCAGATCCAAACAGCACTATCCACATTTTTCGGGACTGAAAAATATTTTTCTCTGCAAAGCTCTGGAATTGTGCCATCCCACTGACTCTTGAG
The DNA here is from genome assembly GCA_004025045.1 of Sigmodon hispidus. Classification (NCBI taxonomy): domain Eukaryota; kingdom Metazoa; phylum Chordata; class Mammalia; order Rodentia; family Cricetidae; genus Sigmodon; species Sigmodon hispidus. The sequence goes on along the minus strand of PVIH01000366.1, from coordinate 252,803 downwards.
TCTTCTGTTAGTGGAGGCTGAGTGTCCATGGTTCCAAACAAAGTTCTTCCTTTTCTCTTTATTTCGCTCAGCAGACTTTTCTTCGGGTTTTCTTCCATAAATTTGCCATAGTCTTCATTGATTTCTTCATACTCATTGTCCCCAGGTTGGGGATAATGAGAGGTATATTTCACCATGACCGTGTTGGGATGTATTTTCACCCGTTTTTTAACTGGATACTTTTTAGATGGAGAAGTATCCATGTCTTCAGACAACAAGTTCTATTTAAAGAAAAAGAATACATGTTTATTGCATTGAAGACCACATTACTATTTTACATGTATATACTAATTCAATGATGGAAAGTAGAGACCATAACAGAAGTCTGGAAAGAAAACATAGCAGGAAAATTAAATTTGATCTGGTATATACATTACTATATATATATATATATATATATATATGAAGCCAAATGGAATTTTCCACCCTCTTATCACATCTATTATAAACCTGTCCTAATGTCTCACTGTATTTGTTCTTATTTAGCTCTTTGGTTTGTTTAGCTAATTTGTTTTTTGAAGTAGAGTCTCATATAGCCCACGCTGGCTTTGAACTCTTAATATGCCTCTAACTCCCAACTGCTAGGATTAGAGGCATATACCATAGACCCAGCTTTTCTCTTTCAGCTCTGTGCCTCGTTTTTTGCAGGACACACTGATATTGTCCCATCTTTTCATTTCTACCCATCTTAAAAGAAAAACACAAAAATAAACGTCAATCACACCTTGCCTTTTTATTGTGATCATTTTTATAAATTGAAAATATATAAATCCAAAGTATTTTAAAGACATTTTAGTGTGTGTGTGTGTGTAAATATGTAAGTGTTCAGGTATCCTCACAGCCCAGAAAAGGGAGCTGAATTATTTCCTGGAGTTGTAGTTGTAGGTTGTAATGAGCCACCCCACATGGGTACTGGGAACCAAACTGAAAGAGCAGGAAGTGCTTTTAACCACTGAGCCTCTCATTAGTTCCCAAAAGTATTTTACATAATTCTATATAATAACAGAATCTGAGCCAAATTTAACATTTCTATAATTTCAGCACTTGGTATTTTGATCTGCTGTTGGTTAAGAAAAAAATCAAGCATCCTTCAAAATAAGAATTGAAAAAATACTAAATATAAAGAACTGTTCACAGAAGTATAAATAGTAAATGCTCAATAAGTGTCAGCAGTAAGTTTGGCTATTTTCACCTCTAATTATTTTATGAAATGCTAGGTATCGTTTACAGCATTATTCTTTCTCACTCAGTCTGCCTTCCTGTCTTTCTGGGAACAATTTCCTTTTCCTTCTCAGTGATTTTTTTCTTCCACCATAAAAGACAATCTGGCAATACACCTTACCAGATGTGTGGAGCCCAATGGAGTTCTGCACCCTAACAGGGAAGAGCAAAGGAGGAAAGAGGAAAAGTTTCCTTCCTCATGATTCCCCAAATTCTTGTCCGAACTCATCACTTCCAGGACCTTAACCATGACCCCAGAATCAAAGCCCACCTTATTCTTTTGATACTATCTGGGTAGCCAGATGTTCTGTTTACTCCCTCTTCTTCTGAAAGTCCTCTTCAGCTGGACTAAGTCAGGGAAAAATACTACCCATGTCTCAGAACCCCCAGACCTAACCAGCCTCTCCCTGAAGTCCCTCCCGCATACTGAGCTCAAGAAATCCCAGTACTCCTTTTCTCACTTCTGGCCATTTCTGCTTTAAAATCATGGCTTCGGTTTCAATAACCTTGAACTCAGTCACAGTTTCTATCTCCCAGAAGGAGCTTTCTTCCCGGATCCCTCACTTCTGTTGGTGATCTCACACTCCCTCCAGATCCCCAAAATAGAAATCAAGGACAACTCAGAATTTTTTCTCCTATCACATTCATTCTTTCTGTTTTTATCTTTGAAATGTTTCCTGGATTTTTCTTTTTCCTCTAATTCCATGCTAGTTAGAGGAAGCCACTGTGAGTTCCAGACTAGAACATAACACTGGCATCCTGTCTGGCCCACCACTTAACTTCCAGCCCTCCTCTAAATCCATGTTTATATGCTGTTGTCACATTAAGCTGTCTTTAAAAAAAGAATCAGAACAAAACTTTTCTCCAAGTTTTCCCCATCTAAGAACCAAGAGTTCTCTGCAGACCTTCTTTCTACACCATCAATATAAACTAACCCAGTGCACTCTGTAATCCCAGCACTTAGGAGGTAGAGGCAAGAAGTCCAGGAAGTAAAGGCTATCCTCAGCTACATAGTGAGTAGGTTCAAGGTTAGCCTGGGCCACGTGAGATGCTGTCTCAAAAACAAAAAAAGGAAGGTTAAATCGAATTTCTCTTAGCATGGCCTTGGTCTGTACTTAGCCCCTGGCATCCACACTTTGCTCCAGGAATCTATGCTGACCTTGCACCATATGTGTAAAAGATTACTTCCCAAGCTTTTACCCCACTAGTTTTCCTCTGCTCCAATGTCCTAAATACTGAGCTATCTGTTAGGACCTCATTCAAATTCTTTCTTTAGGAGCAAGCATTCTCTGACTTCTCCAGACACTCCTTCATCTAAACAATTGCAGCACTTCTAATCTAATTTGTATAATGTAATCATGCTGCTTCCTGCTTGGCACAGCTGTGGAGTTTTATGTTTCTAGTTACTGTACCCAATTTAACTATGTCAATTCTCCTTTCCTCGATAGCCAGTAATTATCTTAATAAAATTTTACATTCCATAACTTCCCATTTGGTGCTATTAAAAATTGACCTTATATCCTTGCAAAGTTTCCCCCTTACTGCTACAGGCCAAATTTAGAATTCTAGCGATATGATTGGGGAGTTATTGTCTCCCTTTGGGGACTGTAGAAGCATTTGTTAGGCCAAGGCTCAGTGACCATGGATGCACTCCATAGAGGATGAGGATCTGAGTTCAGTCCCTGGAACTCACATGGTACATGGAAAGAACTGTCTCCTTCAAATTGCCCTCTGACTTCTACACATGCGTGTGCCCATGCATGCACCCACACACCATAAATAAGTGCTTTTGAAATTATAAAGGGAGGTTTATCTTCATTGCTTTGGTCTCTGTCTTTTGGGGTGCAGCTTCTCAAGTATATTGGCACAGAAATTAAGGAAGATGAAAGAGACACATGTCATTCACTGGCTCCTCTGTGTAATAGCCTAGTGATGTATAAACTAGGCCAAGCTGAACTCCAGACCTCACTTATACTTGATCAAACACAAAACTAAATGCTGCCATGAATGGATTTTGTAGATGTGATTAAAAACCTCTAAGCCAGGTGTTATGCAAGCCTGTAATCCCAGCACATAAGACATAGAGGCAGGAACATCAGTTCAGGACCAACCTCAGATACATAAGGGTGTTTAAGACTAGCCCAGGCTACATGAGCCCTTATCTGAAAAAAGATAAAATAATTTCAAATCAGTCTAATCTAACTTAATTAAAAGATTACATAACTTTATGGAGTGGGGGTTAACCTAATAAGGTGAATGTCTAAGTGATGATTAGTCATTTTGTAATTTTAAAGATCCAGATACTTGATGCCCTTGGAGTTCCAACCTGCCCATGAACTACTTTTCCTTACTGTCCTCAGACAGAACAGCTTTTGGGTTTCCAACATGCTCTTAATTGAGATGGTTCTGTCCTCTGATATTTCAGACAAATTTTTATTAAATATACAGTATATCACCACACCATCCTGATTACTTCTCATCTATAGACTTCAGGCTTGCTACCAAGTTTTATATTAGCATAAGTCATTTCCTTGGTAGTCCTGAATTTCACACTGATCATTTGAATTGTTTCTGTCAGTGTCTTTGTTAGATATCCTTTAGGTTGCAGGCATGCATTTTCTCAGGTCAGTTCCAAAGGTCCCCAATACACAAATCTTTGCTGTGGGAGACTTTTGTACTATGGGACCTACAGGTTGCCAATTTTTGATGTTTGACCTTCTTGCCTAGTGTCTAGCTGTCTTGAACAAAAACCAATTGCATTCAGTTAGCCCCAAAAGACTCACATTTCCTTGCCATGCTAAACAGTGACTGGGCCCATCACTACTCACCCTTTTCTTTCTAACTACTTTCTTTCTGCTCAAAAAGCCAGAGGCAAATTAAAATGTTCTTTCTAGGCATAGTCTCAACTGGTGAGTGAGAAGGCATGCCTTAGTTGAGATGCCATTGTTTTTTGAAGAGTCTAAGCCCCTGTTGCGCATGTCTTCATCAGGTATAGTGCATTCCAAACCACTAAGCAGGGAAAGAAGAAGAGAGGGAAGAGGAGGAAGAGGAGGAGGAGGAGAATAAGAAAGAAAGAAAAAGCCATAAGGAAATAGTAGTGGATCTGGAGTGAATGACTGAGGATAAAGGGGTTCACTGAAAGGTTGGAGGCAAGTATGTCTAATGCTTTAAGCAACAAAAACTACTGACTTGTATCTTTTTTTTCACTTTTTAAACTTGAGGTTAGAAAAAGATGTACCTTGAGTTTTCTTAACATCATTAGATCAATAAATGTTGACATCTTGGAACTGGCTTTGTGAAATAGGTAAAGTATTTCAAAATACTTGAGACTTGTCACCTGAACATTTACCAGAATTATGATGACACTATTAAATTCACATTAAAAAGCAGATGCTTAATTTCTTTTTATAGTAGCCAGAAGTAACTATTTTCAATAGTTTAAGTTTTGAAGAATAAAAAAGCTACAATTATAGACTGGTAAGTGTATGTGTGTATTCACTAATACAAAATGACTTTTTTCTTTTCTCTACTTCCATTCCCCCTTCTCTCCCTCCCTCCACCCTCCCCCATCTCTTTGGCGGTTCTGAGATAGGGTCTCATATAATCCAGGCTGGTCCTCTTGTGATAACACTCCTTCCTGCCTCAGGTTCCTAAGCACTAGAATGCATAATCAACCACAGCATATGGTTTTGCTTCTCTTTCTCTATTTAGCCCCTGTGTAAGACAGGGATTTGTCACTGCAGGCACTGCCTACCTGCTGGGTGGGATAGGAAGTGCTCTGGCAATCCCAGCATCATTTCCAGCTCTGTGGATGCAGGGCTGGAAGGCCAGCTGAATTCCAGATAGTAAATAGCATTGTCCAATATGTCTCCCAACAGGAGTGACCAAGAGGTAAGAGTCAAGTAGTAGAGGTATATATGGGAACACTGCTAAGTGCGCCCCAGGGGGGATGATTTGCCCAGTTTTCCTAAAGGCATTTGACCTACTGGTTCGTTACCTCACAAAGTAGCCAGCCTCTACATGTAGGGTGACCTGCATCTCCCACACAGTATTCAGGTCCCAGCAGACATACCTTCTATCTGCCTCTAGTTCCCAAATGTTCAGTCCATCAGGGCAGGGAGGATATGGTAGAGAAAAGCAACCTAGATCATGGTGACCAGGAAGTTGAGAGAAGTCTGGTCTAGGCTTTAAATTGCTAGACACTAGTGAATTTATACATGATTTGTGAACATGACAAAGTAATAGTTCATTTTTTAACTATTTATGCTAAAATGTTATTTGGGAGATTTAAAGGATGCATTCCAAATAGGTATAGTTACATGCACCTGTAATTCTAGGAACTGGGAGCACGAGACAGGAGGATTATAAGTTTAAGGCTAGCTTGGGCTACAAAATAAGACTATGTCTCGAAAGAAGAAAAGGTAGGCTGCAGAACACTGGCTGTTCTTGCAGAGGACCCAGGTTTGGTTTCTAGCACCCATCTGATGATTGACAACTACCTGTAACTCCAGTTTCAGGAAATACAACTACCTCTCTGGTTACTGAATGCATATGGTACAAATAAAATTATTCAAGCATTCACACATACACAAAAATTAAATGATATTTTTAAAATAAAGAAAAGGAAGTAAGTGATGTCTTAGTTACTATTCTGTTGCTGTGAAGAAACACTATATATAGCAACTCTTATAAAAGAAAGTTTTATTTGGGGGCTTGCTTAGCATTTAGGAGGGTTAGTTCATTATCATCAGGGCAGGGGATGTCGTGGCACATATGGCATTGGAGCAGTAGCTGAGAGCTATATTCTGCTCTACAGGCCAGGTGAGAAAGGCTGAGCCTGGTAGGGGCTTTGGAAACCTCAACGTCCACTCCCAGGGACTCACTTCCTCGAACACCTCCTAAACATCTGAATCCTATCAAACAGTTGATATAAGAGACCGTTCCTAGTCAAACCACCATAGATGGGGAAGGCAAAATAAAAAATAAAATGTATCACTCATTTTCACATTATTGAGCAGAGTCCAGTTCAAAGCTAGCCTGGGCAACAGAGTCAGAGCCTGTTTCTTGAAAAACTATCTTTTGAAAGGAGATAGTTCAGTCAGTGTTTATCATGTGAGCATGAAGAGCTGAGTTTGCTCTCCAGCCCCCATGTAAAAGCTTATATGGTGGTACATGCTGCAATCCCAGCACAGTAGGAGCGGAAGGGCTGGATCTCTCAAACTCACTAACAGTCAGCCTAGCCAAACCAGGGAGCTCCAGGTTCAGTGAGAGACCCTGTCTCAAAATACAAGGTTGACGGCTCTTAGGGAACACCCAGGGCTCATTTGTGGCTTCCTGGTGCACACATGGCTTCATACACTCTTATGCACCTGCACAAACAGAAATAAACAAAAGTAAAAACAGAAGCTTTAAAAGCTGGAAATTTATTTCAGATGCTAAATGGTAAGCACCTCAGCAAGTTAACTGAAATGTGCTTTAGGGAAGAGCTCCCTGACTGAGAAAAGCCTCCTTGGGGGCAGAGAAGCAGAGACTTTCCAAGAGGCCAGGGCTACTTTGAAGGGGTTAGACTGACTGAAGCTGGGGCCATCAGAGACTGCATTGAGTTAAGTGAGCCAATATTAGATTCCGTAATTCCACATTAGGAAGAGCAATGCAGTGTGTAGTCAGCAGCAGCTAAGAAGAGTTGGGCTGAACTATGCACAGGAGAAGAGAGACCTAGAGATATTTTTAAGCTGGTTCACTGACATGTAGAAGGGATAAAAATATACTTATGGGATTTACAAATGAGAGGAAGTGAGAAGAGAAGGCTGGAGGACTTGGGTGGAGAGTGAGTGACCACTGACCAGGGAAGCTAGTTCTAGGGCCCAAAGTCAGGAGAGCTCTGGGAGTAGTCTGTAAACTGTGCAGAAACTGTGAGGCAGCCACTGCACTGAAAGGAAAACGGGGAAGACTTGACGGGAAATAGCAGAAGGTATTGGAAAGGGGAGGTAGAGAGGAGCATTGACAGCCCCTTAAAGCAGGGCTAACCTTCAGTTTGCTGCTTTAAGAGAGCCCAGGACTCCTTACCACTCAGTGATGGTTAATGACTTAATGGAGTGTAAGAAGCCATGCATACTAGGGTTTAGGGTTTTAATTTTTGTTTTGCCCTAGCTGTCCTGGAAATCAATCTGTAGACCAGGCTGTCCTGAGATCCACTTGCCTCTGTCTGCAGAGGGCTGAGATTAAAAGCATGAGCCACCATACATGGCAATACCAGGTTTTTTGTTGTTGTTGTTGTTGTTGCTTAGTTTTTGTTTGTTTGTTTTTTAAGCTTTTCTTTTCCTAAAAGGTTTTTTGTTGTTGTTTGGTTTGGAAGTTTTCAAACAAGTAGACAGATTTGGCTTGTATGGAGGTAATGATGCTTGGTTTGGAACAGAGCAATTATGTTGTGACACTTTAAAATCTATTCTGGCACACTAATGAATGTGTTGGCTGGCAGCTAGGAACATGCTAGAATGCAAGATTTTCACTATTTATGTAATTAACCTTTTTATTCTTTTATTCTGGAGATCAAACCTAGAGACAAGCAAATGCTCTGCCACTGAGCTATAGCCCCAGAACCCAAGTTTCACAGCACTCTCCCTTCTAGCAAAGAGCCTTTCTAATCTCTGAAAAATAGTTTTATCAATTTACATAAAATATGCCATTCTCAGATGACACATACTTATCATCTAACTCTTATTCCTCCTGCCTGAAAGAAAAAATTAAGCAAAATAAATTTTTAATGAAATTAGTACCTTTCAGTTCAGCTGCTGGTGATTAAGAATACAAGGGCATAGCTAGAAAGGAGGATAAGAATAAAATTGTCTTCCTCTCTTTCCTTATTTTGAGGGGAGACAGAGTCTCTCTGTGTAGCTCTAGCTGTCCTGAAACTTACTATGTAGACCAGGATGGCCTCAAACTCACAGAGATCTGCCTGCCTCTGCTTCCTGAGCACTGGGGTTAAAGGTGTGTGCCACTGTACCCAGCTAAAATGATCTTTTTCCATTTTCTGATTTTTTTGTATGTATCTACATGGTTAAATCATTGACTTATTGCATTGATTATATGGTATTTAAGGGTAAAACAAATTCTTGGTTGTTGATGTATTTCTTGGATGCTTTTTATTTACCTGTCTTATGAAAGAGTATCAAACATCCCAGCTGAGTTCAAAGAAGCCTTCCAACCATTTCAGATATGCAAGAATCTCTGAACACAAAAAGGAACACCCCAGAGCAAGTCTGCTCTTAGATCCCTGAAACACTGATGTACCACCTGCTCCCATCTGCCCTGTTCTTCCTGCTGTCCATCTGTGGGAGCATCAAACTCCACTCCAGGCCAATGTCTGGAATCACTACAGTAAATTAGTAATAAAATTTTACAAATTTGATTTGTTTTGACCACAACTAATTCTTCACATAACAGACTGATGTTATAATTAATAAAGTTACAATCTTCTTTCCATATACAGTAAAATCATTAAGAAATGATCATTAGATGCCCTCTTGTTTCAGACCAAACTGTAAGTCACATTTTACAATACCTGGGAGGCAACACAGTATACACAGACATATTAAAATTCATTAATGTCTGTGGTACATAACACACACACACACTGCAAAGGTGAAGAGACTTATTAAGTTCCTGTCATTGCTAAGGAATTGTGTAATCCATCCCATAAAAAATTAGTTAGCAATATGTATCAAAATTTTGTATGTGTGAGTTCTCCCATCCATGCCATTTCCAATAATATAACCTAAGAAGATCATCAGTAAGGCACAATGAAGAGAGTAAACTTAGCTCAAGAAATGCCATTTTGTATTCTAGTAGCTATAGAGATAAAATAGTTCCACATTCCTGGCAGAGGCTTGCCCAGTTCTAGGAAAGAATGAGCTGGACACCTGGATGATCCAGGTGGGGTCCAGGACTAAAAGGAGTCTTTCATTTAGAGTACTATGTACCATTATCCTCACCTGAACCCAATTCACAGCCTCGGGCTATAAAAGGAGCTCTCCCCCCCCCCCCTGCTGCGGTCCTAATCAACCCTCCTGCATGGCTCTGGTGTAACGGACATCTGGAGTGGTTCACGAGCTAGCTCGTCTCTACTCAATAAACCTTGCTTTTGCATTCTGCTACCTCCTTGTCTCTGGTGGTCTCTCCAGGGTCGCGACTTTGGGCATAACAACATAAAATGCACACAGAAGGGTAGTCACCATGGCTCTCTTTATTGATAAAAAATTAGAAATAACCTAATTGCCCACTAATGGGGAGGAGCTAAAGGAAAACATCAATGTAATAAACAGCCATTCAAAAGAATAATATATGAGTATATAATGATATAAAAAATATGTCATAATACTGAGTTAAAAGAAATTTCTAAAAGTGTATTCATGGGATGGGGTTGTAGTTCAGTTGGAAGAGTGTTTGCCTAGCATGTATGAAGCCTAGGTTTGATGCTCAGTACCATATAAACCAGACATGGTAGCACTCTAAAGAGAAAAACAGTAGAATTAGGAGGCCATTTTCGGCTACATAGAAAGATTGAAGCTTGCATGAGATACACGAGATGTTGCCCCCCGACACACACACACCCACAAAAACACCGAAAGAACATTCGTGGTAGAATTCTATTTATATGAAATAATTCATATGCGTGTGTATACCAATTCATGTGCATGCATATGCACTTACAGATTTTTAATTTTTCTAACCTATTTAAAATCTAAAAAAGTTTAGCCTACTTTAAACTTTAAGAAGAAAAAACAAAACATTACTCTGATTTTAGTCACCCAAGAAGTCAAGCATAGTTCTTGTATATCTGTGCCATCTGTGGGAGAAAAGCTGTGGATAAACAGACCACTCTACAGGGAAAATATGAATAGATGGTGTCTAGTGCTCAAACCAAAACAGAGGTAAAATGACTACAAACTGAGGGAGATGCCTTTGTTACTGCTTTTGAAAGAATCCAGTGTATGCATGTGTATATATTATGGTATTTTCACTATGAGCTAAAAATATAATATAGATTCCAAATGGCAGAAAAGAATATAACATCATTACCATTGGCTTTTCTTACATAAGTTACCACCCCATAAATCTTCATGTTAATGTAGGGAAATCTGACCTGAACAGATGGACCTCATGCTGTTCTCTAAGGCATGCACAGATTTCTGATCGTCTGGACCAGAAATCAAGTCAGCACTAAAACAGAAGACAGTATCATCCATCCCCTAGGTCTGCAATTTCAGAAGCTACTCATAGAAGCAATGTTTCCTTCTTCAGAAATAGAGAAGTGATATTTTTATGCCTTAATGCAATGTGCTCTTAACACACACAGCAGAGGAGGGGGGTGGGAAGAGAGAGATGGTTCAGGATGTAGAGTTGCTTGCTACCAAGCCTGACAAATCAAACACAGAGACACATAACTCTTATAAGTTGTGTTATGGCCTACACACACACACACACACACACACACACACACACACACTAAATGTAATAAAAATGTTTTAAAAGTTGGGCATAGTGGCACACACCTTTAATGCCAGCACACAGGAGGCAGAAGCAGGCAGATCTCTGATTATAAGGCCAGCCTGATCTACAAAGCAAGTTCCAGGACAGCCAAGGCTGTTATACAGAGAAACTGTCTCTAAAGACCAAAAGCAAACAAACAAGCAAAAAACTTGTAAGAACAAAACAAAACACAGAATGGTATTTGTGGTACTGTGGATGGTAGGTGAATGGTCCTTGAATCTGAATCCTCGCATCATGGCCCTCCTTTGGCTTCCTCTTCCCTTGATCCCCATGTTTCCCATGGGGGTCATGTCTCTGGACATTGACTCACTCTCCAGATCTTCACTCGTCCTTGAGTGCAGTTGTGTAAGTAGACATTCAGGTTGGGCCTGAAGATCCAATAAAGTATTCTAACAAGTAATTAGCACCTTTGAGATTTTAATTTCTTGCCCACAGCTCTCTTATTTATTTAATGCTGTGAAGAGGCTGACAGGGCCATTAGGATTGAATCCTAAGAAGATTTAGGTCAAGTAGCTGATAAGGTCAAGAGACTGGTTACATCAAAGGAGAAAGAGCGAATAAATATACCCAGGATAACAGGAGCCAGATTCACATCCTAAGAAAACACAAGGCCATTTGTTTAAAACTTGAGATAATCAGGGGCTGGAAACTCACTTAGAGAAGTTTCTCTCTAAATGATCTGTTTCTTCTCTGGGCACTGGAACATTTTCTTCTGGAATGTTCCAGCAGTCCTTGACATACTCTATCACTGTAGATTGTGTATGTACAGAACCATAGCCCCTGATAAACTGTTACCACTCCAAGAACACGGACGATGAATAACTGTCTTTTTTCCTGATATCTTGAAGGTCCTATCTTAGAGCCAGAGTCAGCAAATGCTGACAGAATAGGAGCTGTCTGGCCCAGCTGGCCTGCTCTGGGCAGAGTCAGTGTTTCACTGTTGACCTTTAATCCTTGATCACATTAGCTGATGCAGAGCTTTGTCTCCACAGTTCTCCTATCTAACTCTCTCATACTCCTGAATAAATAATAAGAAAATCTGGGTGTTATCCTCCACCATTTTTGAAAACCTCCCTCCCTCTCCCTCCAAACCTCCACTCCTGTTTAGAAAGTGGATGAGCTTTCTAAATAATAGACAGAAACCAAAGATAAAATAAATACATAATAGGAAAATGGAGTGATACTACTTTCTTTCTTTCATCAGGTTCTTAAGGTGCTTATTGATGCTGTGGTGTCTAACATAAAAAGAATTCCCAGGCTGGAGAGATGGCTCAGTGGTTAAGAGCACTGGCTGTTCTTCAGGATGACCTGAGTTCTATTCCCAGCATCCACATGGCAGCCAACAATTGTCTCTAATTCCAAGATCTGACACCCTTACACAGTTATACATGCAGGCAAAACACCAATTCACATAAAATAATAAAAATAAATAAGTAAAAAAGAATTCCCAAGTCTTATATAATCATATACAATGATTATATATAGTCAGAAAGTGATTAAACACACACTCCAGTAAAATGTTAGGCAAGAGGATTGAGTTCATATATGGTCCTAACAGAAACAGTCTACATGCTGCATTTGCCCATTGGTTATATACAGCAACGATGATATGAACCTAGAGGGGACAATTTAATGCTACAGTGTTATATAAATGATGATATTTTAAATTATGTATACACATTAAGATTTATAGGGCAAAGTAAGATTTTGGTCAAGAGTGAGAAAGAAGTTTCCATGACCTGAGCTTGTCTTTGACTTTCCCTGCCATGTGAAGGGTATTTCCTAGATAAAATCCAGAAGGGAAATGAGTGAAAACTGACAAAGGGCAGCAGTCAAGTGATTTTCATTATCCTTCCCATTATATAGTTAGGAGATACAAGTGTGGTGATGAGAATGGAGATTTTGCCTGATTTTATGGCCAATGTATGTAAGAGGAACATTAAATAATGAGGGAACAGCAGTGGCTCACTGTGGAACAACAATGTGTCATTGTGTAAGAATACCACCTGTGGTACAAGGCCTCTCAGCAAGAAACCCGAGAGACTCTAATAAACAACATTGAGTTCTAACATGCTGGGGTGGGGAGGGGGGACCAATTAGAGCATGCTTACTGTTCTTACCTCTTCCCTTACCCAAGATTCCAAGCCTACAGAACATATCTCTCTTCAAATCATCAGGAAGCAAAAATTCCTGTAGCACTTAATAATTGAGGAGGGTCTGATCCTCATTGTGATAACCACAGGCCATTAGATTGCTAGGTACGTTAATGTTGTCAGAGATCCACCAGGAGATCTCAGGTGTGGATGGCAATGCTGTCTAACCAAGTTGAAAAGCTATCAAGGAATTTATCCATCTTGTGTATTAAAATATTTTGAAGATGAGCTTTATAAGCTTCAGTTGAAGTTGTGTTTGATTATCAGATATATTTATAGACATATACTCTTTTAGCTTTATTAAGCCTATTTCTTTGAGGAGATTCAATATCATGTATATGCATTCTTAAGAATTTATGATTTGTGTGCTGAGGGTGCAGCTCAGTGGTAGAGCATTTGCCTAGTATATGCCACAACCTAGGAACTATAAAAATAAAGATTTTTTTTTTACATTATGATTTGTTAATGTACTTGCCTCCCTCCTAGTCTGTGTTCCTCCTCCTACAAATCTGTGTAACAATGTCTGGAGGTAGTGACTTCAGATGGTGAGTAGGTCATGAGGGTAGAGCTCTTACCACTGTGATACATGGGGACACACCTAAAGAATGAACAGAAAGCAGACCCTCACCACATCCCTAATTTTCTAGTGTCTTAATCTTGGACCTCTCAGTCTTCAAAATGAAGATTAACAAATTTCTATTCTTGGTAAGTCATCCATTTTGTTAGAGCAGCCTGAAGGAACTATGACTCTGTCTAAATACTATCTTTTAAAAGAAGATTCATTTTAGTGTGTGCGTGTGTGTGTGTGTGTGTGTGTGTGTGTGTGTGTGTGTGTGTGTGTATAAG
>PVIH01000366.1:219913-238895 GCA_004025045.1 Sigmodon hispidus | reverse complement strand
ACTGTGAATAGATAATCCATAAAAGACAGACACAGATGAACAGTGAATACCTGGAAAGGGGCACAAATCCTGTTAAAGATACAGAAACGAAAAAGGCAAGAATAAGTTCATGTCCATTTCACCACTTAGGTGAAAAATATGAAGAAAGCTAGCTGTGAGACTCCAGAAATCAGACACTGTTATGCAATGCAATGTATGACATCTCCTGAAGCATTAGCTTTCTGTAGAAATTTATCATAAGGAAGCAAACTATTACACAGAGGTATATTAAGTTGTATTAAGCTGCCAGTAATCTAAATGTACATAAAATATTAACTGAAATCTTAAAATGATGTTCTGCTGGAAAAAATATATATGAAAAATAGAAGAATTTGGGCACATGACTACAATCTCAACACCTGAGAGGCTGAGCCAGAGAGCGAGAGAGGGCAAGGCCAGTCTGGCTACAGAATAAGACCTTACCTCAAAAATCAACCAATCAATGACAACTACAAAGCAGAAAAAATATATATCAGGACTCTACTAATGATACATTAAATTCATGATGTATATTCTTCAGATTTCAAAAGCTAAAAATGTGTCTTAAAGTTGATAACATGCCATATTTATTGTTATGAATGTACTAATTTGAAAATATTTACTTCAAACTGATATCTGTGGTACCTACAGAGCTGGACTGAGTAGGAGGATTTTTATATTCCTTATAATTAGCTTCGTTTTTAAACGTATCCTCTAACCCTAACCCTAAGCGTAGCCTCTAAAAGCAATGAAATTGTTCTCCTCCGGGTTGTTACCATGGTTAGCAGAAGAAGACATTTGCCCATCAGACCCACAACAACCTGAGCTCAATTTCCTGGACTCACATAGCAGCAGCAGAAGAAAGCCAACTCCCGCAAGTATTCCCCTGACACAGGTGCTGTGGCACCCTCCCCCAGTGAAGAAGTAAATACTTAAAAAGTAATTATTCTCATTTGTCTATTCCTCAATGATTTTAAACTCTAGAAAGGAAATAATACAGAATAGTTTATCAATACCTGAATAATCATTCTTTTGTTTTGGAAAATATATTACATTGATCCATAATGGATGGTTGTCAAAGGGCATATTACCAACCCTATGTGTATGCTTTCTTATGTATGGGTGGCTTTTTCTAGAAATGTACTGACATAAATTCCCATTTTGGCTAATTAGTGTACTAGGACACATTTTCTTGCTGATAAAAACAATACTCTAAGGGATAGATGCTTTTTAATTGAATGCTAACAGTTTAAAAATATTATAAACTGCCAGGCAATGGTGGCACACACCTTTAATCCCAGCATTTGTGAGGCAGAGGCAGGTGGATCTCTGTGTGTTGGAAGCCAACCTGGTCTATAGAATGAGTTCCAGGACAGCCAAGGCTACACAGAGAAACCCTGTTTTAAAAGACCAAAAAATAATATAAAATATAAAAATACTACAAACTAAAGTAAAAACACCGTGATTTAATTCCTGGAAATTAAACATACCATATTGAAGGACTCAGACTAGATAGCATGTTCATTCTCTCGAAGATGTGTGTGTATATATATATATACACATATATATGGATTTGAAATTAATAATCTTTCGATTCTTTTTGCTCTGTTACTCAAACCCAGGACCTTGTACATAGACAAATAAGTAATTATTTTTATTTTTTAACCTACAAAAAATTGACAGCTAGTATGAACTGAATTTAAAAAGGACATGAGAGAATAAATTTAGGGCTTAAAGTATCTTTTTATAAATTATATATGAATAACTGACTGATTTAAAACTTAAAACAATGTTCCCATAAAAAGATATTTATATATAAAAAGCAATAGAAGTAGATGAATGCTTGTAATCTCAATATCTCAGAGGCTGAGATGAATTATCTTTTATTTTAGAGAGATGCAAGGCTGATGTAAATGTCAGAAAATATGATAAAAGTATATTAGTATGCACAGAGATGTCCCAGTCAATGAAGTACTTGCTGAGTAAGCATGAAGAGTTGTGTTCAGATCCCCATAAACGCTTACTGGTACTGAATGGGGAAGAGGAATGACAGGTGGATTCCGGAATTAACTGGTCAGCCAGTCTAGCCAATTGGTAGGCTCCAAGTTAAGTGAGAGACCTTGTCTCAAAAAATAAGGTAAAGAGTGATGTCGAAAGGCCCCTAACATCAACCTCAGCCCCTTACAGGCACATAAACACAATGCACACACACCCGTAGGCACATGTGCACACAGCTACCTGAACATGTTTACTCTGTGATGTAAGTGCTGATTTGTGACTACTATGATTGTCCACCTGACAAAATCTAGGATTACCTGGGAGATGGACCTCTGGGCACACCTGTAAGGAGTTCTGTTGGTTACACTAATTGAGATGGGAAGACCCACCTGTTGCAATTGCGCCATTACCTGCTCAGGTTCTGGACTGTGTAAGTGGAGAAAGAAAGCTGAACAGAATGTATGAATTCATTACTCTCTGTTCCTGATTATGCATGTGATAGAAGCATCCAGGTCAAGCTCTTGGTGTTGATTTACCCTCATAGTGGACTGTACTTTGAATTATAAGCTAAAATAAATTCTTTCTTTTCTTAAGTTGATTTCCTAGCAACAATTAAAGAAACTGACACACAGATGTGATTTGAATAGAAAATTAAATACATATGTATATATTAAAAGTAGAAAATTAAATATATATATTGAAAGTTTCTGTACAGCATACTATAAACAAAATTAAAAAGGAAATGATATCATGGCATAGCCTTCAATCCCAGGTACTCATGAGGCATATCTCCTGCATTCAAGGCCAATGTGGTCTACATAGGGAGTACTGGGTCAACCAGGGTTACATAGTGAGACTTTGTCTCAAAAGAACAACAAACAAAATACAATAGTATACAAAGAACTTTTATGAGTTAAAAAATAATCATGCCAATAGAAAAATAAAGATATGAGTTACTGAGTCACAAAATGAGAACTAAATATTGGTAATGAATGCATAAACAAATGCTCTTTTCTGTCTGTCAAATTAGAAAATACCTTTAGAAGATTGATAAAAACCTGATTTTGGTAAAAGGATGGGGCTACTGGCTGTCCTGGAACTCACCCTATAGACCAGGATGTCCTTGAACTCACAGAGATCTGCCTGCCTCTGCCCCCAAAATGCTGAGGTTTGTCTACATGTCAATGTTTAGTCCAACTGTGGCTGTATAAAAATCTTTTTAAAAGAAAAAACTACATTTGCTAGGCTTGGTAGCACATATCTATAATCGTAATACTTTAGAGGCTATGGCAGAACAATGTTGCATTCCAGGCCATTGTGGGAAACAGTTGAGACCTGGTCCCCCAAACAGAAACAAACAGAAAAGCTATTTGGGGAACCCTTTAATACAGTTCCTCATGTTGTGGTGACCAACCATAAAATTATTTTACTGCTACTTTATAACTGTAATTTGCTACTGTTGTGAATCATTATTTAAATATCTGATGTGCAAGGTATCTGACATGTGACTCTAAAGGGGTCATGACCCATAGGTTGAGAACCAAGAAAACATTGGGCATAAACATTCATAATTACAAGATTAGTTAAAACACAACAGACAAAAGAATGGTCCGTCTAAACTGCATGTGTCGTCATATAAAAGAGAATCTGTTTTTATTTTTATTTTCTTCTGATTTTATACACTTCTCTATTACCTAAATTTCTTTTAATAACCATGCCTTTTTTTCCTTTTCTATTTCTTTATTATCATTATCTGTGGCACCGATGACCCCATATAAGGTTTCTTGCATGCTGAGTGGTTGCTCTACACTCCCAGGCCCTCTAGTACAGCATTCTTTGGAACTTAAATACTTTGTTGTTTGGCCGAGCACCAAGCACTTCAATCTACAGGCACGGTGCCTTTGGAACAGATGATTATGAAAATTAATGGTACTGTAGAGTCCAGAAACTGAAGAGTTGCTAAAAAATGAAGATGGATTACAAAAGATTCTGGGAAATGTGTGACTTGTGGTGCATGATGGCTTTGGAAAGAGATGAACATTGTGTTTGTATACATATATTCATACACATCTTACACATGTGCATGAGGTGTGCATATTCTCGGTGTGTACTTTCATTTAGGTAATCAAACAAGCTGTACGTATACGCTTTATCGCTTCCTCCAAGGCAAACCACATTTGCCTGCAATGTTGCCCTCAGGAGACCAGGCTCAACCCATCTGTGAAGGGTTTCAGTGTCTGGCTGGCTCAGTTCTGTCCACTTGCCTTGCTGATGGGTTATTTTGGGCAAAAGTGCAAAACAGAGAAAATATAGCTGGCATGGGCCCAGGAAGTTGTAGAAGAGGGAAAGAGGCGTTTCAGCACCACGGACACCATCAACTCGAACCAAGTCCTTTTCGGGGAGAATAGCCTGCAGACATGCCCCCTCCAGGCCCACTCCCTCATCTTCCCTGCCTAGTGTGAGACTGTCCTGGAGCTCGGTGACAGCCTGGGCAGTGACGTGAATCTGCGCAGCGCCCCCAGCTTCCCCCAGTATGAGTGTCCTTCCTGTCAGTTCTCGACCCTTTTCCTCACTCCAACGAGCCAAATGAACACACGCTGTGTAAAATTCTAAGCCCAGATCAATTCCATCAAGAAAATCCACATTCCTTCTCCGTGGCTACATGAGGTGGGACTTGACTTGCCTGAGCCTCCACATCTACACTCCGCCACGGTCGGGCCCTTCCTCCCCTATCATCTCTCGAGGCAGATTTCTACAACCGTGGAGTTCAAGACTCATGGACACAGGACAGGAAAGTAATGGCAAATCCAAAATCTCAAGTCAGACTCCTAAAACCACCCAGCAAATTTCGAAAGTTGCATTTGCAATCGCTTCTATGACGCCACAAGCACTGGCTGAGATTGTGTGGTCTCCAGGGGCCAGAGGAGGTACAACACTCCTGACCTTCATCATGCAGACTGGGGAAGGACCCACACAAGCAATGGTGTCAGGACCAGGGATAAGGCCGCGGGTTGATGCTGACTTTGTCTAGCTGCTGTTCCGGTCTCCAGGACAACAGCGGGGAGAAGTGGGCACTGGGCAGCCTTTGGATGGACGTCCTGCAGAGACGCGCGCCCCGCGGAGATCTGCCTAGTAGGTGGACGCTTGACACCAGCCTGCCCTGTCCCCAAGTGAGGCTCTCTACTGGTAGCGAGTAGGGCTCGCTACGCTCCCTCTTCCCGGCGGGACCAGCCCGCAAGCAGGCAGAGTCCTGCGCCGCCCGCTGCTGCCCACCCGCCGCCAGGCCAGTTACCTGCTATGGGACTCAGCCGGAGCGGGCAACTCAACCCTCGCCAGCTGAGGCCGCCGCGCGCTCGCTGGGGACCACTGCAGCCTGGACTGCCAGGGGCGACCAACAAGGAGAGGGGCGCCAGACGCGGGCACTGCGCCTGCGCTCTTGGCTGCCCCAACCCCCACCGCGATCGCTGCGGGAGTGGAAGCGGGCAGGAGGACCACCAGGATGCCTGCCTGGACCCAGAGACTGGCCCTCCCCGAGAGGCGTGAGCAGTCCAGGCGATGGAAGCTGCCAACGCCCTTGGGAGCGCGCGGGGTGGGGAATGGGGGTGGGGGTTGTTAGAAGCAATCCACTACCAGCCAGGGCAGCATAGTCCTGGGAAGGCACAGAGAAGCAGTCTCCATTCATTTCTAGCTGGTTGTAAGAACTAAAATTGATTTCTTGATCTTTAAAGGGCATCCAGTATCGGTAAACCTCAGGACAGAAGAGTTTTGGGGTATCCTTGAGCCCTTTTGGGCGTTTTACCCAGGCTTCTGTAAGATGAGGGGAAATGTCTTGAAAGTGCAAATGTTTGTATACCTTCAACCCCCAAACTAAATTAATACAATTTCTTAAAACAGACTAAGTCGCCAAGGCAATGAGAGTCCAGGAGAGAGGCTGGAAGGCCGCAACCTTAGGGTGGGCAAGAAAGGTCCAGGCCTAAACAAGTTTATAGTCCATTCAGACCCTCCTCTGCCAGCCAGGACTCACCCTGATGGGATGCCAACTCTCCTCTAACTTTTGGATGGCATGGGCAAGTGAGAGACACACAGGAACCAGCTATTCTGTTACTATCTGTTCTTGATCTGCAAGTCAGAATCCTCTGGTAGAGTCTTGGGTTACACACTTGACCACTGGCTCTTCTTCAAGTCTGAATGACTCCCAGAGGTTCCCTTTCAGTATTATGCACACACACACACACACACACACACACACACACACACACACACAGGGTGCATGCACGCCTTTTAAAAGCTGCCTTTTCATTTGGGACATTATATATCCTCTTTATTCAGGAGTTTAGTTCACTGAGGTTGGCAATATTATAAAAGTGAGAGCCCAGTGGGTGATGATAACGTCAACACTTGGAAGTTGGGAGCTTGAGGGCACTGAGTTCAAAGCTTAAGAACGCAGGGCTGAGAATCTAGCTCAGTGACAGAATGCTTGCCTGGCATGTAAACTCATGACATGTAAACCCGTGCTTTGGGTTTAGTCCTAGCATAAATTAGTTAGTTCTATTAGATGAAATGTCTCCTACAGCCATCTTCACAGGTTTCTGGGACTTCAATATTCATCGTGCCAGGTGATCTATTATGGTCCAATAGCCTATGGATGCCAACAATAGTTTGAATAGCTCCAAGAAAAGAATCTGACCATTTGTTACTAGTGTGTACACAAAAGGACTGAGAACCATCTAAGTATCAACACAGGAGAATTTTGTGTGTTACTTGGAGTAGGGAGATTTCTGTATGTTCATAGAGTAGTGTTCATGCTCTCTCTACAGCAGGATGCTTCTGAATGGATCAGTATTCTCCGGACACCCCTAAATTCCTGGGACAGCTTATGAAGAAGTTGCTGAGTAAGGCAACCATCTATGGAGAGTCTCCAACTGTTTCTGTAGGAAAACCAAACAGTGTCCAAAGAGGACAAAAAGGGCATTGGACATTAAGTTACCCCATCAGCTTGTTCTAAATCCAGGATCTGAAATCTTTTTATTGCTCAGGCTTGTAAAAACAAACTGCTTGCCTGGCTTGATTCCTCCCCTACTCACTTAAACAAAATAAAACAATACAAAACAAAAACAATCCCCCCAAAAAACAACAAAAAAGCCAAAAACCCCCAAAAGACTGTTAAGACAATCCAAGGTAATATCATAGCAAAGGTTGTCCCAAACGCACCCCAGACAGTTACTTGCAAATAGAATTAATGTCCAAGTAAACACATGTTCTGAATACAAATAAGACTAGGACAAAACAATCTGCCATCTCTCACCCTTTCTAAGAGGAGGCGTCATTTGCTGTCCAAACAGGCGTTAGTTCTGCTGGTGGAGGGAAGGAATGGAGAAACAAAAGGAGCCTTGGAAGCAAGATGTGGCAAAGATTTTGTTTCCCTTTAAAGAAGAAATGGGGAGAGGGAGAGGGGAGGAGTGAACTGACTTTAAGAGTGAAGTCTTCTTGGGAGGTTTGAGAGTGACATTAGGATTTAGCACAGCTGTCACTCTAAGTCACACTAGATACTGAGATAGGAAAAGAGGAGGTTTTTCCTTAGACAATTTGCTATATGTAATAAATGGAATTCCTTTGTACTATAATCCTAAAAGCTTTTCCTTGCAAATGTCAAAAATTCATACTAAAATGACTTTAAGGAAAGGAATGTACTTGCTATAAAAACTGGAAAGTCTATGGATGGGGACCAACAGAGAGCACTAGACTCAGAACTGGGAACAGTATTATTAAGAAACATTATCTGGGGGCTGGAGAGATGGCTCAATGGTTAAAGAGCATTGGCTGCTCTTCCAACAGTCCTGAGTTCAATTCCCAGCAACTACATGGTGGCAAACAACTGTCTGTAGCTCTAGTTCCAGAGGACCCAACACCCATGGCAAAACACCAGTGCACACAATGCACACACACACACACACACACACACACACACACACACACAAAAGAATACTATCTCCTTTCCTCTGTTTGTTTGTTTTTCAAGACAGGGTTTCTCTGTAACTTTTGAGTCTGTCCCTGTCCTGGAACTCTCTCTGTAGGTCAGACTAGCCTTGAACTCACGGAGATCCACCTGCCTCTGCCTCTGAGTGCTGCAATTAAAGGCATGTGCCTCCACCTCCAGGCTAAGGACCCTCTATCTGCTTTTAAGTATTATTTCTTCCTACATTTTCCTATTTCCTAGCATCTAGTTTTATTTCTGTTGCTGTGATAGAATACCCTGGCAAAAGTGACTTAGAGGAGAGAGACAGGGCCATAGAGAAAGAGCAGGTTAGAGTCCATCATGATCAGGGCAAAAGCCTAGAGCAGCTAGCCACAACAGATTCAGTCAAGCTAACTTTTTCCATTCCTAGAATGGTTCAAGGACAAAACCAAGGAATGATGCCTCCCATTTGAAGGTTGGATCTTCTCACATCAATTAAGGCAAGCAAGACAAATACAACCCAACTTGATCTGGACAATCCTTCATTAAGACTCATAGGTAATTCTAGGCTGTGTCAAGCTGACAGAACTAACCAAAGGCTAGAGAGATGGCTCATGTATTAAACGCTAGGGTGACAACCAAAATGATGAAACTTAACCATCACACCTAATATTCAATTATGTCACCCTTTAGCTAATTTTCTAGGGCAAACAATGTACTTATTTCCCGATAATGTCTTAGGGTTGTTTCTCACTGGAACATTCTGAATCATCATAGTCAACCATATACTTATGGAGACAAAGTATTGGCAAGCAGCCATTCCACAAAAAGAAAAGCAAGGTTTGTGAAGTATTCCTTTACACTGTATAAATATATGTTATTGCAACTGTTTTAAGAAAAAAGCTAAATGGCCAGTAGCTAGGCAGGATTTTTAGCTGGGAAGAAAAAAGATGGAGTCTGGGAAGCAGGGCATGTAGAAAATAAAGTAACAAGTCATGAGCCATATGAGCCATATGAGTCATGTGGTAGAACATAAGATTAAGTTGTAAGAGCTAGTTAATAATAAGCATAGGCTATTGGCTGCGCATTTGTAATTAATAATAAATCTCTGTGTGATTACTTGGGAATTGGTTGGTGGGACAGAAAGGTTTACCTACAAAGGTTCTATTACCATAAGGAATAATACAGTTATGAGCAAGAAAAAAAAAGAAAATGCTCACTATAGATTACTGCCAAAGAAACTTAAGGTTTATATCATATTTATTTATAGGCAACCTTGTGTAGCCCAGTGGAATTCACTGTGAAGCCAAGGATGGCTTTGAATTCTTGATCCTTATGCCTCTACTTTCCTAGTGCTAGGAATACAGTGTACCACCATATCTTATTTATGTGGTACTTAGGATCAAACCCAGGGCTTCAGGCATTCTCAGCAGCATCCTGCCACCTGAACTATATCGACAGTCTACTTTTGTTTTTCTAATGCCAAAGAAGCCCCCTTTTTTAAAAATTGCATTATATAACATACTGAAATCTTTTCAAATTTTTATTTTATCTTACTATTTTATTATGCATGTTTGTGCACATGTGCATACATGTGGGGGTCAGAGGTTAACATCCGCTGTCTCCCTCAATAAATTTTCACCTTATTCTTTGAGGTCTCTCACTGAACCGGGAGCTCACTGCTTCAACTAGATTGGCTGGTCAGCAAGCCCTAGAGATGGCCCTGTCTCAGCCTCCTTAGCTCTGGAATTACAAGGACACAAGGAGACACATTGCCATCATGCCTGGCTTTTTATATGTGTTTGGGATATTGACTTAGGTCTTCATACTTTGTGACAGGCACTTTCCTGACTGAGCCAACTCCCTAACCCTAAGATCTTTTAAGACAGACAGACAACACACACACACACACACACACACACACACACACACACACACACACAGCTTGCTGTTGTTATACAAAGAGAAGCCAGAAAAGATGTTTAATATCTATTTTGGTTCATTTTCAGTTCTCAAGTAAAAATCACTCTTTTCTGAGTCTCATGATACAGTCTAGATTCAAGATTCCCAGGTCCCTGTTGACTGCTATGGAAATACCGATTTCCTTCATTAGCATTATTGCCTTTGCTCTCTTAAAACTAGTGAAATTCAGCAGTTAGGTGTTCTTGACTAACTTACTAAGACTTGGCCAGCAGAATTTGGAAAGCTGAGGCAGGAAGACCTCAAATTCCAAACCACCCTTGGCTATCAGTGAGATCCTACCTCAAGAAAAAAAGCAGAGAGACCTGGTTTGTATACACTCAAGGCTGGAGTGATGGCTCAGGTGGTTAAGAGCACTGGATATACACATTCGGGAAGGCAAACAGATGTGTCCTGTTAAAGAAGCTTTCAGTGCTTATCATTCTCTACAGCCTGATTCACATCCTCCAACCTTGAAATAAGGAAACTATCGGATACAAAGCTCATGCCTTAGTCTTCAAATGAGTTGTAAAATGAAGACAGCAGGACAGGCAAATTCCTGTTTCTACCAATCAATTCTTTCTGTATTACCACTTGCTACTCCAATCAATACATTTGTTGAAATCTCCTTTCGCCACACATCAGATTGTTTATTGAAAAAAATATAATGGCCCAGAGTGTTCCTAACAACACTTTAGTCAACAAGGGACTGCACATAAAAGAATCACCAAATAATACAATCAGTGATGAAAGGCTCTTTCTCAGAAACAAGAAAAGAATGCCAGCATTCTAGTGGATAATCTTAGATGTTGTTCCTCGGGGCATATACTTTTTTTTTCAATTTAAAAACCATCTTTATTTAAAATTGGGAATATAAATATCAAAATAAATGTTAACTTTTTACAATTTTCAGATCTTTCTAATTGCTTGGGAATTTCACACACATATGCTTTGGCCAAGGCCACCTCTCCTTCCTTTTCCTCTCAAGCTTCCTGTCTACTATCCTTACCACTGATAGTGGGTGTCCACTTAAGTGCATGGGTGTAGTAGGACCATCCGCATGACCACTGGCAGCCTCTCTGACTCCCCCTCCCATAACAGCCATCAGCTGTCAATAGCTCCTCAGCTAGGGGGTGGAGCTTCATCATCTCCTCCCTACCCATGCCTTAGCCCTTGTATTCATTTTTTTTAAATTGTTTTCTGAAAATATCAAACCTTATGTAAAAAAGCAAAACATTCAGGATAGCTAAAGAAAAAACCTCATACAGTAATAAAACTTCTCTTTTCTTTAAAATACATGAAACATAAAAAATAAAATCTAAAGCTCCTCAAGCCAGGTTAGGCTCAGCTACAGATGAAGAAAGCACAGTAGGTCACAGTTAATGCCCACGGATGCACTATGGCCTCCACAAATTTCTGCTAAGCAACCCTTCTACAGTCAAACCAGAAGTTTTTGGTTTTTTTTTTTTTTTTAAACAGCATCTCTCATTAGACTGAAAATATGTTGGCAAGGCTGGCAGGCTCCCTGGCTCTAGAGTTACAAGTGTACACATCCCATCCCACCACTGTTTATTCGCATGGGTTTTAGAACCAGTAGTTTTAAACAGAGTAATCAAGCAAGGAAAAAAAATCTCTAATATAACTGGAAAATGTTTTTATAGACAACACAGTTTTATATGTATAAAACTTAAATACTCCCCACACTAATAAATAAAAAAACTTATAAAACTCAAATGTTGGCACTAGCATAAGATATCAACAAAACTAGAGGACCTAGAGATAAGAATATAAAAGCAGCTTTAGTTCTACATACTAACAATGGATAATCAGAAAAGAAATTTTAGCTGGAGAGATGGCTCAGAGGTTAAGAGCACTGGCTGCTCTTGCAGAGGTCCCAGGTTTGATTCCCAGCACCTACATGATGCCTCACAACCATCTATAACTCCAATTCCAATCTGATGCCTGCTTCTGACTTAAGCAGGCACCCGGGATGCATTTGATACACAGACATATATACAGGCAAAATACTCATACAAATAAAAATAAATAAATCTTAAAAAGAATAAAGAAAAAAAATAAATTTAAGACAAATTCTCTCTTAGCTTTTAGGCCAGCAGTTGAGTCCTTGCCTAGCAAGTGCAAGGCTATGTGTTTGATTTCCTCCAGCATCGGAAGTGAAAGGTCAGGGGCGGAGAGGCACATGGACTCCCATTAACAATTGGGATTAAACTTAATAAATGTGAAATATAAAAAGCATAAACTTGCTGAGAGAAATTAAAGATTTGAATAGATGAAAAGACACTATACGATATACAAGATGATGTTCACACAACCCATGTGAGCTACAAGTTTAATACAGAGCCTTTCAAAATTCTAAAAACATTTTTGTAGAAATAGAATGATTCATCTTAAAATTTGTATGGAACTTTATGACAAAACAATCTTGAAAACTGGGGAGGGTGCTGTACTCTGCACATGGAAGGTAGGACAGTTCAAAGTTATATTCAATAATGCTTTGAGTTCAAAACCAGCCTGGGTTATATTCAACACTATCTCAAAAACAAACATTCATCAAGATATAGTTGGAAACTTTCTAGTTTCAAATTGACTATGAAGCTGCAATAGTCAAAATATCAGGGCCAGCATAACTACCACATAGACTAATGGAAAAGAATGTAGACCCCAGAAATAAGCCCTCAAACATATAGTTGGGTAATTTTCAAAAGCAGTCAGAGGGTGCTAGATGGAGAAAGAATAGTCCCTTCAAAAAAAAAAAAAAGGGAAAAAAAGTTGAACTTTGATTGTATACTGCATACAAAAATTAGCTCAGTGTATCTAAGATCTAAATGTAATAACTAAAAATTGTAAAACTGTTAGAAGAAAGCATGGAGAAATTTTCGTAATGTTGGGTTTTGTAGTAATTTCTTGGATGTAGCCCAAAACAGCAAAAGCAACCAATTGGACTTCATCAACATGACATGTCTGCTGTGCCTGGAAAGCTGGTACTGGGCTAAGGAGGTGGCTCAACAGCAGGTCAGAATGCTCGCTCTCGGGCCTGATGACCTGGGTTTGACCCCCTGAGCCCATAGTAGAAGGAAAGCAGCAGTGCTTGTCAGCTCTCATCTAACTCCACTCACGTACCTCGGCACCGATGCACACCTACATGTACATCACACGCAATACTGGCAAGATTTTTGAAAAGACATCATCAACCAGTGAAAAGACAGATCTCAGAATGGGAGAAAACATTTGCAAATTTGATATCCAGAAAGTCCTTGCAGTTCTCTAACAATAGCACAGGACTAGAATAGACATTTTTCTAAAGGAAGTAAAGAAGTGGCTGCAACCACATGGAAAGATATTCAACATCTCTGATCATTTGAACACAAAGCAGGCCCACAGTGAGCTCCTACTTTTTACTTGTTAGATGGCAAGGGTGGTTATCATTTTTCCAGTGTTAAAGACTGAATCCAAGATCTCAAAGATGCTAGGCTAGCAAATGTTCTACCATTGAGCTACACCCCCAATCTGGAATGTTTTTAATTATTGTTATTGTTATAAAATAGCAAGTGTTGACAAGGGTTATAAAGAAACTAGAAGTCTTGAGCATGACGAGGGGAAATGTTACACAGAGCAACTAATGAGAGAATCATGTGGTGAATCCTTAAAAACTTCACAAATGGGAAGCTGGAGAGATGGCTCAGTGGTTAAGAACATTGGCTGCTTTTTCAAAGGACCTGGATTCAATTACCAGCACTCATATGGCAGATCTCAACTGTCTGTATTTCAGTTTCAGAGGATCGAACACTCTCTTGTAGGCACTGCATACATGTGGTGTATAGACATACACGCAGGCAAAACACCCATACATATAAAATAAAAATATGTTGAAAATAAAATAAATCAATAAATAAAAAGTATTACAATGAGATCATAAAAAATCCAGAAATTCTATTTGAATGTATACTCAAAAGAAATAAAAGGGATGATCTAGTTTCCTTGTTGCTGAGATAAACACCATAACTAGAAGCAGCTTGACAAAGAAAAGGGTTTATTTTCTCTAAGCACCCCCACCAAGTCACAGTCCATCACTGCGGGACATCATGACAGGGACTGAAGTAGAAATCACAAAGGAACAATGATGGTTGATTTTCTCCCTCTGGAGAAAATCTTTAAAAACAAAAACAAAAAACCAGACCTGTGTCCCATCCATCTTGGAATCTTCATAATATACTCTCCAGCTCACATTCCCAGTGGATTTCCAGTACACCTGCAGCTTTTGACTGCAGGGTCACCTTGTTGCCACATGACAACCCTTTGGCCAGACCAACTGGCAACATCAGCTGCTTCCTGTACGTGCCCTGTATACCCCGAAGCACACACAGTAAGTGCCAGAACTCTACCATACCCTGAACAGGACCAGGAGTGTCATCTCAGCTCCTGCTCAGCCTGCTGAGCCACACTGCTCTTTCCCTTGGCTGAAGCCATCTCTTGGGTACAGAGCCACCATGTGAGGCTCCCTCCCCCACCCCATATTTCCAAATACTGAGTAAAGTCAAGTCCCTCTGCTTTCAGCCTTCCACATGGTCTACCTAGTAGCCTTATTGAATTTCTGTCTGAAGGTTAAGTGGCAATTCAAGAATCTGCCTGCTTATTCCTACTGCCCAAGTCCTTTGTCTCTTGTCTTTATTAGAATAAAAGGCTAAGCTTAGACACTTCTTTCTCCTTATGCAAACATTTTTAAGAGTCTTAAAGCTATTCCCTTCCTCCAGTGATTGGCAGATACTCCACATTGATTATAGAAAAGACCATGCACTCAGAAATGCGTGAAAGGCCAGGTTGAAAAATTAAAAGTTATGTATATTTTTAAAATTGTGTTCATGCGTTTACGTACATGAGTGTGTGTGTCTATAGATACCAGAAGAGGATGTTGGGTCCCCTAGAGCTAGAGTCAGGTAATTGCTAGCCACCCAGCATGGGCACCAGGAACTGAACTCAGGTCCTATGGAAGAGCAATACATAATTTTAACTGCTAGGCTATCTCTTTAGCTCCTATATTCTTTTAAATTAAGTGAAATTAAGACTGATTTAGGCAATAGAGGTGTGTGATCACTGTTAACAGTCCACACTTCAAGCCATGGACTGTTCTGTTTCTCTGCTGCAATTGTGGGACTAAGACTCAATGGCATCAAGACCCAATTTCTCACTATTCCTCCGTCTGACTTCCTCATTGTTAGCTCCACTCTTGGCAGGCATTTCTCCCTGAAATTCCAAGATGACTGCCAGAGAATCCTGATGGTGCCAGATGGTGACTTTTCTTGGGAAAGAAAGAACACCTCTCAGCAGACCCAGTTTGGTTGGGCTGGTTCTTTATGAATGCGGTCGTTGTGTTGACTTGGGTAGTGATTAGTTTAGCAGAGATACTGTAATCAGCTTTCTCTTACAACAGAATACCTGAGATTATCAACTTTACAGAAGAAAGATTTGTTCTGACTCCATGAAGTCCATGGTCATTTGGCACCATTGCTTTCCGGGCCTGTGGCAAAGCTCAAGGTAGAAGCATATGATATAGCAAAGTCATCACAGGAACACAACAGGTCCAGCTGGGGTCCCATTATCCCTTTCAAGGGCATGCCTCCAGTGACAGGAAGACCTTACAAGGCTTCAACTCTAAAGCCTTTACCCAACATCGCCAAGCTGAGAATGCATCATTTTACACATGAGCTTTTGGGAAACATTTATGATCTGAGCTGTATGCTATGAGAAATGGGTCACTGGGATATGATCTATGGAAGTATTGAAACATGGACAGTCATCTTGGTTTTGTCTGCCCCTTTTCTGCACGTGTTCCCTGTCCCTCCCTCCAGCCCTCCCTTTCTCTCCCCCCCCCTCTCCCCACTGCATCTCACCTCCCTCCATGATGCCTTCTCTTTATTTTGCAATTCTGGGAAGCTACAACTGAGCCACCCCCAATCCTCCTCCCCCGCCCCTGTACCCTTTATAAACATAAAGATCAGCCAGCCCATCACTAGATTTTCTAAATGCAAAGTCACTTTCTCTTTCCATTAATCCTCAAAGACTTTCTCTGTTTGAAACTGGAGGTGTAATTGCTTTGCTCGTGCTGGGCACTTAACATCACACATACTAATAACCTCTGATAAAAGAGTGAGCTTTGCTTCAGCCATCAGGTAGTTTATGGATCTCAGTAAGAATCTCTGAGACTGGCAATCTGCCCACACAGCAGGTGGTGCTGGGCAGCAGCTCCTGGGTAGGGCAGGACGACCTGGGGTTCTATTGTTAGCTCTGCTGCTAGGTCACCAGTGACTGAACAAAGCAGTTAACTGCTAGCTCTGGACTCTAAGCTCTTCAGCACCCCAGCATTCTAAAATCCCAGAAATGTTGGATTTATTTTTAGCAGTTCATTGAGGAATGATAAGTTATCAAAAAGGAGGCTTTATATTCTCTTCAGCAAGAACAAGTCCCAGCAGGCACCCACTTGCTCCTGTCGATGGGGTTAAACTGTGTGTGTGTGGTGGGTAAGCATAGACCTGCAGAGTGACCAGCACCCTGGAGATACTGATCTGAATCTTTAAGAAAAAAGCATTTGAAGCTGGAGAGATGGCACAGGGGTTAAGAGCATTTTCTGCTCTTCCAGAGGACCTGAGCACAGTTCTCAACACCCACATGGTGGCCCACAATCACCTGTAACTCTAGTTCTAGGGGATCCTTCTGAACTCAGATTCAAATACATAAGCTAAAATAAAAATAAATTATAATGAAAAGAAAAAATTCTTCGATGATACTTATAAAAAAAACATGACTTTATTCCAAGCCACTGTGGTTGATGCAGGGACCACTGCATCATCACCATCAAGAAAGATGGTGTCTTTCTCTCTCTGTGTGTGTGTGTGTGTGTGTGTGTGTGTGTGTGTGTGTTCTTTCTGGCTATTATGCTTTGTAGCCTAGTCTGACATCAAACTGGCAGTCCTCCCATCTCGACTTCTTATGTAAAGAAATATTTGGCCTCACTCCAAATACAGAATGGGCACTCTGTAGTCAAGGAACTAGGTCAGGGTTTGAGAATGGAAAATTACTAAGAGGAAAATCATATGTAAGGGGAGAGTCAGGCTATGGCAACCTAACAGGATTATTGTTGAAGACAAGCTAACCCAGTGAGGCATCACCTAGGAGATGGAGGATGAGATTGAAGGGACCAATCAGGGATTGAGAGTGATCAGATACCATGGATGAGGGTTTCCTGCTAGGCTGCCTTAGCAGGATTCATTTTAAATAGTCAAATTTTATTTACATGTGTGCATATGCCATGGCATGGGTGTGGAAGCCAGAAAAAGACACAAGTCAGTTCTCCCATGTGGGACCAGGGATCAAACTCAGATCTGCAGGGTCTTTGCCCATCTCACTGGCCCCGCAAGATCATTTACTAAAACTAACTTTCACAAATGGTCCCTAGAGAAGATTTAGAGGTCCAACTGAGGTTGTGTGTCTGCCTCATATGGCAGATACAGAACCTTAAGGAGTCACATGGGGTTGATATATAGTTTGGTCACAGAGCCTTTGCCACTGTAAAGGCTCACACTCCATACACAGCACACCAGAGCGAGGCAAGCAGCATGAGCTGGACCTCAGTAAGCCTTCTCTTTGGGCTGGGAAGGTTTCACTAAACTCCCTTCTCAGAAGCTCATCCTCTCTCTGGTCCCCACTTCTTTGTTAGAAAAAGGTTCTAAGTAAAGTCAGGCCTTAGGTCACCTGAATTATAAATAAATAGAATATAAAAATTAACTAGCCTGTATGCTGTTTTAAAATTTCATGTAAAGTAATAAGGAGGGATTTTTTTTATTTTAATGTTTTATTTGGTGACAAAGTCCCAATCTGTAGCCTAAACTGGCCTTTAATTGGCAATCCTCCTGCCTCAACTTCCCATGTGCAATGATCAAAGGTCTTCATTATTATATATGGCAGGTAAGTTTTTTTTTTTTTTAAATCACATATAAATCTCTAAGAGAGGGTGGGGGGGAAAAGAAGATAGCAACTAAGTTTTGGAAGTTAAAAAATACCTAGACAAGGTTAAACTGGTAAATCAGATGGTTAAATACATTAGTTCAGCAAGTTTTCAGTTAGCAATGGTGGGCTAACCCTCCCATGCAGCCTGCCTTCTACCACAAAGTCCCAGGTTAGGCACTGACAGCCCCTCTGCAGTGAAGCTGAAGCAGAGGATTGAGATGAAAGTGAGGGAGAGTTCTTTCAAGCTCTCAGGTCCCTGGGTACCTTTCCCCAGTGCATCAGTAATCCACTCACCCCCACCCCCAGCATCACACTAAAGACTTCCAGAGTCTTTGGAGAAGAAAAGCCTGGGTGTCTGCACTAGGAGACGTCAGAAAAAACAGAGAGAAAGATGCTGGCTGAAAACAGACCTATGATGATGTCCCCATGTTGAAGCCACCAGTTCTCCAGGTCCCAGCATACTGGCAGGCAGACCTGACTGTCCAAGAGAATGGAAGATCCTCTACGAATCCTGACAGTCCAGGAGAACGACCTTAAATTCTGACATAGAGATTTACTGTGAGATTTATTTTGCTAGATAACCATACAGAGGGACCCACAGCTATCAAGTCCCACTACATGCTGTCAGAATTTCCTATAAGTGCCATGGCTCTCCCTGATCCCGAGGTAGAAGCAAAGGCCAAAACCCACCATGCATCTGAGGAAAGCTTCAGAAAGAGATAATTAAAGAAACAGATGAAGCTGATGCTGAGGAAGAGGCCTTCCTGACCAGCAGAAGGATTTTATTCAGGGAAAGAGGAAAATAGTATGTCCATAAAGGAGTACACAGAGAACAAAGAAACCCCACCCCTTAACTATACCAAACATGTCTGTGTCGCAAACACTCCGAAGACAGAAGAATCAAATGTTAATCATCAAGTTCTTGGCAAAGTTTGAGGCCAGCCTGGGCAATGAGTGAGACTCTGCCTTAAAAAAAAAAAAAAAAAAAAAAAAAAAAAAAAAAAAAAAAAAAAAAAAAAAAAAAAAAAA